>CAUYLG010024623.1:0-44809 GCA_963573385.1 Cacajao melanocephalus | reverse complement strand
TCATATATGTCTTGTTTCGAAAAGTGTCTGTTCATGTCCTTCGCCCACTTTCAAATGGGTTTGTTTTTTTCTTGTAAATCTGTTTTAGTTCTTTGTAGATTCTGGATATTAGTCCTTTGTCAGATGGGTAGGTTGCAGAAGTTTTTTCCCATTCTCTTGGTGGCTGGTTCACTCTCATGATTGTTTCTTCTGCTGTGCAGAAGCTCTGGAGTTTAATTAGGTCCCATTTGTCTATTTTGGCTTTTGTTGTCAATGCTTTTGGTGTTTTAGTCATGAAGTCCTTGCCTATGCCTATGTCCTGAATGGTTTTGCCTAGACTTTTTTCTAGGGTTTTTATGGTGTTAGGTCTTATGTTTAAGTCTTTAATCCATCTGGAGTTAATTTTATTGTAAGGTGTCAGGAAGGGGTCCAGGTTCTGCTTTCTGCATATTGCTAGCCAGTTTTCCCAACACGATTTATTAAACAGGGAATCCTTTCCCTATTGCTTGTTTTTGTCAGGTTTGTCAAAGATCAGATAGTTGTAGATGTGTGGTGTTGCCTCCAAGGCCTCTGTTCTGTTTCATTGGTCTATATCCCTATTTTGGTACCAGTACCATGCTGTTTTGACTACTGTAGCCTTGTAGTATGGTTTGAAGTCCAGTAGCGTGATTCCTCCAGCCTTGTTCTTTTTGCTTAGGATTGTCTTGGCTGTGTGGGCTCTCTTTTGGTTCCATATGAAGTTTAAGTTGTTTTTTTCCAGTTCTGTGAAGAGGGTCATAGGTAGCTTGTTGGGGATAGCATTGAATCTGTAAATTACTTTGGGCAGTATGGCCATTTTCACAATATTGATTCTTCCTAACCATGAGCATGGAATGTTTTTTCGTCTGTTTGTGTCCTCTCTTATTTCGTTGAGCAGTGGTTTGTAGTTCTCCTTGAAGAGGTCCTTTACATCCTTTGTTAGTTGTATTCCTAGGTATTTTATTCTCTTTGCAGCAATTGTGAATGGCAATTCCTTCTTGATTTGGCTTTCTTTAAGTCTCTTATTGGTGTATAGGAATGCTTGTGATTTCTGAAAAATATGGAATGGTTCATGAATTTGCATGTCATCCTTACGCAGGGGCCATGCTAATCTTCTCTATATTGTTCCAATTTTAGTATATGTGCTGCCAAAGCACATGTTTTATCTTTTTGTGGAGACAGGGTATTGCTTTGTTGCCTAGAGTGGTCTCTAACTCCTGCTCCAAGGGATCCTCCCGGTCTTTCAAAGTGCAGGGATCACAGGTGTAAGTCACTGTGCCTGGTGGTTTTCTTTAATGTGGGAAATATGAGGGAAGAAAACTTAAAGGTCAAGATAATAGGGTGGGCCAGATATGTATAGCTAAACTCTTTGAGCATTTGTGAGTGAAAAAATTGGGTTTTCATTTTCAAATGTACTGAAAATGTATTTAGAACTGAATTATCAAAATATTTTAACTTTAGCTTATGATTTAAATAAGTACCCAATTTTATTTTATGAAACAGAAGGGATCTGAAAGAAATTTGATATGGTCAAAAGCAAATTTAATTAAAATAGAATATTAGCTCTTCAAGTTACCATTTTGCTACCGTACCTCTTAAGAAACGTTGGTTTGTCAGAATTTATGTCATCCTAATAATTAACTGAACTGAAAGAACTGCATATGCTTTTAGAGCTAAAGACCATTTGATGTCATTTAATCTACTAGCTATTGTAGCAATTTTCTTAGTAGTGTCCTTGGTAAGTGCATATATAGCGACTATCATTAAAAAGAGTATTATCCATGGGACAACATTACGATGCTCATTCAAAAAATATTTTTGTCCTGGGAACAAAACAACTTTATTTTCTTATCTGCTTGACAGTTTTATGGCACTGAAGGGAGCTCTCAGCAGAATTCTTGTTTGAACTAATTAGCCATACCAAAATTCCTTTTGTAGTGGTGATCTTTTTGACAAGTGGAATTACTAGAATTACCACAGTAATCATTTGGGTGAAGAAATTGTTGATAATGGCAACAGACTATAGATGAAGCAAATCATAGTCCCAATATTTAAAAAACAGAAGGACGGGCCAGGCAAGGTAGCTCATGCCTGTAATCCCAGCACTTTGGGAGGCTGAGGTGAGTGGATCACCTGAGGTCAGGAGTTCAAGACTAACCTGGGCAACATGGCAAAACCCCATGTCTACTAAAAATACAAAAATTACCTGGGCATGGTGGTGCGTGCCTGTAATCCCAGCTACTCCAGAGGCTGAGGCAGGAGGATTGCTTGAACCTGGGAGGTGGAGTTTGCTGTGGGCTGAGATTGGCACCACTGCACTCCAGCCCTGGGTGACAGAGAAGGACTCTGTCTCAAAAAAAAAAAAAAAAAAAAAAGAAGGAAGGGTATATTCTTAAAGTTTCTCTTTAAATTTTACATTGATATTGGGGGTAGGATTCAATAGTTGATCATTAAATTGTTTCAGAGCATTTAAAACATGTTATATCATTAGTAGACAATGTGGGTTTACATAGAAGCAAGTTATACCAAATTGTCTTATGCTTTTTTAATGGTAGATTAGCTGACCTAGCAAATCATTTCAGCAGAAAATTTAACAGTTTTCCTCTGATGTCTTTTTAGATGTTTCATATGTTATTATACCAAAAAGTAGTTAAGTAAATTTGCAGTAAATGGAACAATCATTGGAAAATCTCAGATGAAATACTCTAGGGTTGTATTTTTGACTCTGTTTTGTTCAGCATTTTTCTGAGCGATATAACATATTTGTTCAACTTGTAGAGGACACAAGTTTAAAGAGACAGCTACTGTGACATACGACAAAATTTCAGTCTATCTCAGTAGGTTAGTATGCTGGATTGGAAGCAGCAGGATGTAATAAGAGTAAAGTCCATTGCTAGGGTTTGAATATTGTTTGCCATGTTGAGACTTTGTCCCCAGTGTGGTGCTGTTGAGAGCTGGCACCTTTAAGAGGTGATTAGGTCATGAAGATAGATGGATTAGTATATTTCTCTCGATACGAGATTAGTTTTCATGAGAATGGATTAGTTTACAAGAAAGTGGGTTGTTATAAAATGAAGCTGCCTCTCATGTGTTGCCCTTTCCCTTCTCATGTACCCGGTTTCCCTTCCATTTTCTGCCATGTTTTGATGCAGCATGAGGCCCTCACTAGAAGCTGCCACATCTGACCACTCAAACTTGAACTTCCCAGCCTATGAACTGTGTGCTAAATAAACCTTTTTCTTTATATAAATTGCCTAGTCACAGGTATTCTGTTATAGTAACACAAAACAGATGAAGACATCCATTATTTAGGTTTCAATTTTATAGGTAGAGGAAAGCAGTTACATGAAAAAGTTATCTGCAGTATGTAGTGTGAACCAATAATGTGATGCAATTACTAAAAAAGCTAACACAGTCTTGTGCTGAATTAACAGAATTTTGGGTCTACATTGTGGAATGAGGTTATGCTGAGTGCCTGTGATATGGTAGACCATACATGAGTGTTGCATTGACTTTTGGGCAGCACACTGTAGGAACACCATTAACGAGGGTGTGTTTGACAGAAATCATGACACATTACACACTGCTTGAAGAAGCTAAGAGTGCTAGTTTTTAAAGATAGAAAGGTCTGGAAATGGAGGCTCAGATAGATTTTATAAATTGTCCAAGATGATTTTATTAGTTCTTAGCAGATCTAGTTCTCTGTTCTTAGTTCTGGGTTCTTTCTACTCATGACATTTTGTTCTTCTAGGAGATAAAACCAATGCTACCAAGTAGAAGTTATTAGGAAACAGATTTTGACTCCGAGGGAGTTTTTAGTAATTGGTGTTGTCCTCTAATGTAAGGAACTACTTTGGGAAATAATGAGGTTTTTGTTACAGGAGAAATTGAAATAGACATAGTATCACTTCTTTTTTTTGAGACAGAGTCTTGCTCTGTTGCCCAAGCTGAAGTGCAGTGGCCTGATCTCGGCTCACTGCAACCTCCCCATCCCAGGTTCAAGCAATTCTCCTGCCTCAGCCTCCTGAATAGCTGGGACTACAGGCGCGTGCCACCACCCCTGGCTAATTTTTTGTATTTTCAGTAGAGGTGGGGTTTCACCATGTTAGCCAGGATGGTCTTGATCTCCTGACCTCGTGATCCTCTGCCTTGGCCTCCCAGAGTGTTGGAATTACAGGTGTGAGCCACCACGCCCGGCTGTATAACTTCTTTATTAGAGATAGGGTATGTTTTAAGGGATAATTGTGAGTTCAACTATGTCAGAAACGGAGCTGGATAACATACGGGGTGGGTAATTAACCATATCTTTCTCTATGCTTGTTGTCCTGGTTAGTTATTAATAATGCCCTTTTTTTCCCACTCTGGGTGTCCCGTTTTTGGTGATAAATGTTATGGTTGCCTTTATTATAAGGTTTTTTCCAACTCTGTAAGTATGCTGAATGAAAATTATTTCAACATAAGTATGTTGGTTTACCATATGAAATCAAGTCTTGGTGGCAATATATGGAGTCTTGGAGAAAATCACTTCAAAATATATTTGAAATGGAAAATTTCAAACATTACATATGTAAAGAGAATGGTATAATAAACTCCTATGTACCTATCACACAGTTTCACAACTATTAACTCATAGACAATTTGATTTCATATGTCCTCCATCAGATTTTTCCCAAATAATTTTGAAGCAAATTCCAAGTGTCATCCATAAGTATTGTGTTTTTATAAGCTATAGACTCTCTTTGTAAACATAACTTGAATATCATTGACACACTTAAAAAAATCAATGCTAATTCTTAAATCCTTTATTACTAGTCTGTATTCAATTTTTTGGTATATATATATATATATATATATATATATACATACACACACACATACATACATATATGCAGACATATACAAACATACATATGTAAGATGTGTGTGTGTTTTACAGTTTTTTGGATACTGATTGTGTACACATTGCAATAGATTGGTATGTCATTTAGGTCTCTTATTTGCAGTTATCTTGTTCTCTTATTCCTTCTTTTTTCTTTGTCTTTTTTTTCCTTTTCCTCCTCCTTCTTTTCTTCCTATTCTTCCTCATATTCTTCTTCATCTGGTTCTCATTCCTTCTCCTTCACTCTTTTTTCTCTCTTCTTTGTTTTGTATTTATTAGTAACGAAGCTGGGCCATTTGTTTTCTTGTTTTCCACAGTTTGATTTTGATGATTTCATTTCTGTGGGGTCATTTAATGTGGTAGTTTGATCTAGAGGCTTACTCAGGTTCAGGTTTTGTTTTGTTTTGGTTTGATTTTTATTTTTGGCAAGAATATCTCACAGGTAACATAGTCTTTCATTAGAGGTCTATAATATGGCAGCCTTCAATGGTCTTTGCTTAGATCCATTAATTTGTTAAGTGTTGCAAAATGGTAATATTCTGTCATTTCTTCTTCATTTATTAGTTGGAATACTTGCGTAAAGAGTTTTTCCTGATAAACTATTTGGTAATCCTGAGTACAGGTTCCTTTAGAAAGGATAGGATAAATTCTTTCTTTTCCTTTATTTTCCAGTTTTCAAAATAACGTGTAGATCCTTTATATCTTTCGAAGATAACTTGAGTTTTTAATGTATCATAACTCATGGGTTTAAAATCATTTGGTGTGTTTTAATTCATTATAGTTATTGTTATTGATGCTTAAATTCACTTGTCTTTGCCCGGGAGCCTCTGCATGATGGCTCCTCAAGTCTTGTTGATATGACCCCCAAAGCCTTTGATAGTTTCTTGTTTTCTGGCATGACCAGATGTTTCAGGCTCATCTTGTACTTTTTAAACTCTGGGCCTCAGGCCAGTCTTTTCAGTCTTTGTCCCCTCACTACTCACCAGCTATAACTCTTGTAAGAAATTGCTGTACTCTGCGAAAATGTCTGGCTGGCTGTAGTGAGTTGCCGAGCCATGCTCTCCCAGGGCTCAGGCTGTGCTTTTTGTTTGATTAATTTGGTACATCAGGCAGCTTTAATAGCTTAAACCATTCTCCTCTGATTTAAGTAGCTTTGTTTGTTTTGTTTCTTTATTTGCCTTTTGGGCACAGACCTGCTGCCTTCCTTCACTAGTTGTGGGATAGAAATAAGAATACCAAAGCCTTGTCTTATGGCCTTGATCTTTAGTGGCCCAGACTGAGTGCTATCTTCTTGTGGGGTTGTCATTTAACAGGCAGAACTGTCAGAGATATGATTTTGGAAAATCACACAGGGCCATTATTAGATATCAAAAATTTCATTTCTCCAGGAGAAATATTGAACAGCCAAACTTCCTGCCTTTTTTGGTTTCTGAAACAGATCACACAGGGCCATGACTAGATATCAAAAATTTCATTTCTCCAGGAGGAATATTGAACAGCCAAACTTCCTGCCTTTTTTGGTTCCTGAAACAACAGACCCTGAGACAAAAATTGAAGTACATACACTTCACTGGGAAGTGATATGGTTTGGCTGTGTCCCCACCCCAAATCTCATCTTGAATTCCCACGTATTTTGGGAAGGACTCATGGGAGGTAATCAAATCATGGGGGTAGGTCTTTCCTGTGCTGTTCTCATGATAGTGAATAAGTCTCACGAGATCTGATGGTTCTATAAGGGGGAATTTCCCTGTGTAAGCTCTCTCTTTGGCTGCTGCCATCCACATAAGATGCGACTTCCTCCTCTTTGCCTTATGCCATGATTGTTTGATGCTTCCCCAGCCACATGGTGCTGTGAGTTCTTTATCAAACCTCTTTTTTTTTTTTTTGTAAATTGCCCAGTCTCAGGTATGTCTTTATCAGCAGTGTGAAAATGGACTAATATAGTAAATTGATACCAGTAGAATGGGGTGCTGGTCAAAAGATACCTGAAAATGTGGAAGCAACTTTGAGACTGGGTAACAGGCAGAGATTGGAACAGTTTGGAGTGCTCAGAAGATAAGACAGGAAAATATGGGACAGTTTGGTACTTCCTAGAGACTTGTTGAATGGTTTTGACCAAAATGCTGATAATGATATGGACAATAAAATCCAAGCTGAGGTGGTCTCAGATGGAGATGAGGAACTTGCTGGGAACTGGATCAAAGGTGACTCTTGTTATGTTTTAGCAAAGAGACTGGTGGCATTTTGCCCCTGCACTTGAGATTAGTGGAACTTTGAACTTGACAGAGTTGATTTAGGATATCCAGTGGAAGAAATTTCTAAGCAGCAAAGCATTTAAGAGGTGACTTGGGTGCTGCTGAAAGCATTAAGTTTTATAACCGAAGCAGAACATAAAAGTTTGGACAATTTACAGCCTGACAATGTGATACAAAAAAAATCCCATATTCTGAAGAGAAATTCAAGCCAGCTGCAGAAATTTACATAAGTAATGAGGAGCGGAAGGTTAATCCTCAAGAGAGTGGGGAAAATGTCTGCAGGGCATGTCATAGGTCTTCACAGCAGCCCCTCCCATTATAAGCCTGGAGGCCTAGGGGGAAAATGTGGTTTCATGGGCTGGGCCTGGGGTCCCTGTGCTGTATGCAGCCTAGGGACTTGGTGCCTTGTGTCCCAGCCCCTTCAGCTGTGGCTGAGAGGGACCAACGCAGAACTTGGACCATGGCTTCAGAGGGTGCAAGCTCCAAGCCTTGGCAGCTTCCATGTGGGTGTTGAGCTTGCAAGTACACAGAAGTCAAGAATTGGGGTTTGGGAACTTCCACCTAGATTTCAGAAGTTGTATGGAAATGCCTGGATACCCAGGCCAAAGTGTGCTGCAGGGATGGGGACCTCATGGGGAACCTCTGCTAGGGCAATGCAGAAGGGAAATGTGGGTCAGAACCCCCACACAGAGTCACTACTGGGGCACCGCCTAGTGGAGCTGTGAGAAGAGGGCTACTATCCTCCAGACCCCAGAATGGTAGATCCACTGACAGCTTGCACCATGTGCCTAGAAAAGCCACAGACCTTCAACACTAGCCTGTGAAGACAGCTGGGAGGATGGCTGTACCCTGCAAAGCCACAGGGGTGGAGCCACCCAAGACCATGGGAACCCACCTCTTGCATCAGCATGACCTGGATGTGAGACATGTAGTCAAAGGAGATAATTTTGGAGCTTTAATATTTGACTTCCCCACTGGATTTCTGTCTTGCATGGGCCTGTAGCCCCTTTGTTTTGGCTAATTTCTCCCATTTTGAATGGCTGTGTTTACCCAATGCCTGTACCCCCATTTTATGTAGTAAGTAACCAATTGCTTTTGATTTTACAGGCTCATAGGGAGAAGGGACTTGCCTTGTCTCAGGTGAGACTTTGGATGCTGAAATGAGTTAAGCTTTTGGAGGATGATTGGGATGGCATGACTGGTTTTGAAATGTGAGGATGTGAGATATGGGCCGGGGGTCAGGGTGGAATGATATGGCTTGGCTGTGTTCCCACCTCAATCTCATCTTAAATTCCCATGTGTTGTGGGAGGGACCCAGTGGGAGGTAATTGAATCGTGAGGGTAGGTCTTTCCATGCTGTTCTCAGGATGGTGAATAAGTTTCACAAGATCTGATGGTTCTATAAGGGGGAGTTTCCCTGCACAAGCTGTCTCTTTGCCTGCCGCCATCCACGCAAGATGTGACTTGCTTCTCTTTGCCTTCCGCCGTGATTGTGCGGCTTCCCCAGCCACGTGGAACTGTGAGTTCTCCATTAAACCTCTTTGCTTTATAAATTGCCCAATCTTGGGTATGTCTTTATCAGCAACGTGAAAATAGACGAATACAGGAAGTGATCTCTGGAAGCACAGTGAGGGAGTGGGGAAGAGAAAGAGAGGGAGAAAAGCCAAAATAGGGTGCATTGAGAGTAGGTTATTGCTGTGGTTAAGTGGGGTTGTATTTCACTCACAACCTCCCAGCTGTGTGAAACTCACTTCAGTATTGTTTTAGGGAAGGGCAAGGAGTTTGTTTATACATCCATCCTTATCCTTCTTTCTTGGCGTCATTCACCAGCCTTTTTATGTATTGGCCAAGCTACCTTCTAGGCCAGAGAATGCCCTTATGCAGACAGATGCAGTTCCTGGAGCTGGATAGCCATGATTTGTAGCAGTGGTTCTTTCTCTAATTGAGGGTACGGTTTGGGGGAGGGGAGGAGGTTATTTTCTTCTCTGGGGAGCATTTGGCAAAGTCTGTGGACATTTTTGATTGTCACAACTGGGGGAAAAAGTGCTTCTGGCTGGCATCTAGTGGGTACACGTCAGGGATGCCGCTAAACATATCACAGTTCATAGGGTAGCCCCTTACAGCAAAGAGTTATCCATTCCCAAATGTCAATAGTGCCATGGCTGAGAAACTGTTTTACAGGAATTCAGAGCTGTGGGTGACCTCTGGGTGGGAGGACCAAGGGAATATGGTGGGTCACCATGGCATTTGCTATACTTCCCGGGTACACCCTGAATTTCTTGCTACTCTGCTTTTGCTCATGATGTTCCCTTTGTATCTTCATTTCCAAATCCTTTTTATTCTTTAATTTTTTGGTATACATTCTATATGCTATATTGTTTCACTTTTTATAAAGGAATATATTAATGTATTTTTAACTTTTTAAATTTTAGATTTTTGTTTTCTAACTCCTAGTCCAAGTGCCACTTCTTCAGTTAAGTCATGTGTTAGATCCTTACTAATTCCTATATTTTCAGAATTTGCATGGTGTGTTATTTGTTCATTTCTTGTGATGCTAATAAATTTTTACTTTATTTATATTTTTCTCTCAAATTGTTATTTTAAAGGATAATAGCTGCCTTTTAAAAATTGGAACAAATCATGCTATGAGCATCTGTAAACCCTTTATTTAATTTGTCAGTTGTTAACATTTTGCCACGTTTTAAAAATCTCTCTCTACTCACATGTATATGTGTATGCTGTTACAGACGTATAGTACAGTATCTATCTCTAAATCTTTGAGTCATTTTAAAGTAAGTTGCAGATATTTTCCTACTTCACCCCTAAATACTTCACTATGTATCTCCCAATAAAAGAACATTTTTCACCTATATAATCTCAGTGCTGCTATCATACTCAAGAAGTTTAACAATGGTTACAGTAGCATCTTATTTGTGGTCCATATTTATATTTACCTAGTTGTCCATTAATGTTCTTTTACCATTTTTTCCCCAGATCTGTGTTCCAGTGAAAGATCATGCATTATATTTACTGTTCACATTAAAAAAATTATTTTCATTAATTGAAACAATTTTCTTACCTTTTTTTTTTTTTTATTTTTCATGACATTGATGATTAATGATTTTGAAGGGTCCAGGCTTGTTGTTTTGTGACATGTCCCACAATTTGGTTTATCTGATTTTATCTTCCTGTTTGTATTCAGTTTAAACGTATTTGTCACGCTTTTAAAATAAGTGATGTTATGTATTTCTCAATGCCGTTACCACAAGGTCCATGATGACAGTTTGTTCCATTGTTGCTGCTGCTTGGCCACTTGTTTAAATTACGTTGCATCTACCAGATTTTCCTGTAATAAAGATAACTTTTCTCAATTTTAGTTAACTAGTGATCTGTGAGGTGACACTCTGAGACTGTATCCTGTTCTGAAAAGCATTTTGCCCAATGGTTTTAGTATCCATTAATAACCCTATCTTGAATCAACACTACAAGCTTTATTGTGGCAGAATCTCTTTAGTCTTTTTCTGTCAGTGACAGTGCTTAACATAATGTATATGTTTAATATTTGTTGAGGGATTGAGTGAATTAATAAATGAAAATTTTATCTTTAGAGAATGAGAAAACATCTTCATTTATCCTGCCAGTTTAACCAAAATCTTTATAGTCACATGCTCTTTTTCTTAAGCTTGTTCAAGTATAGAATAATTAATTACTCTTTTTTTTTTTCTATTGCTTCACATCTCAAGGTTTTTTCACAGTTTCCTCCAAATGGCAATGTCTCTTTTTCTTCTCAGTAAATGCAAAGCTACTTATTCTGTATCTTTAACTTTACAACATCCATCTCACTATGGTATTTCATTTACAGAAAATTAAATATAAATACATAGTGTTCTAGGAGCTACACCTAAATCAAGAGTGTGTGAATGTGTGTATGGGTATATAAAAATCAAGCTTATTTGCTAAATTTTCCCTTTTTTCCCCCCAATGTTTTACTATTTCATGACAGGGATCATTATTGATTTGTTCTAAAATTATATTTAATTTTGGATTACTTTTTAAAACTACAACAATCATAGAAAGGTTGAAAAAGTGTACTTTCTTTTTTATAGTGTCACCTGCATTGTAGTTATTAAAAAAGAATTAATTAATTGCAGTAATGAAACAGTTTGTGAATATGCATTGGAAGATTACGAAGACTAAAATTTTCTGCAGTAGAATATTTATTGCTCAATAAAGTAATGCTAATTTATAGCATTTGGCTTAAAATATTATTATTTTATGCAAATATGCAAAAATACAAGGTTAAAAGTTCGTTTAAAACATATTACATCTGAAGATAGGACATTGTATCCCTTTCTGAATTAGTCTAATTTTTCCAGAATCAACAACATGTATATTCTCTCCGATATACATAAGAATCATGTGGCCTAATTTCCTGAAAATTGTCTTATTATAAACCACTGAAAGAACTAGGCATATTTAACCTGGAGAAGAGAAGATGAAAAAAAGACCTGACAATCATCTGCAGATGATTTGGGGACTATCATGTAGAATAATGCTTAGGGTAGAACTTGTGTTAGTGGGTAAAAGTGATTTGTAGCTATATTTTCTGTTTGCATATAAGAAAGAACTTTTTCCAATGACTACTAACTGCCCAGCAATAGAATATGCTATCTAATGAGGCAGTGAGGACATTTTACATGGAGGTAGTCATGGAAAATTAGGTGACTGTTCTTTCTTACCTTCCCTTCATTCCCTTTGTTTCCGTCTTTCCTAATCAGTGTTTCCTCTAGGTCTGTGCTGTTCAATATAGTTGTTAGTAGCCACATGTGGTGATGGAGTCTTTGAAATGCGGGTAGTCTGAATTGAGACATGCTGTAAGTGTGAAATACATATCAGATGCTAAAGTGTTATATTTAAAAATGTAAAATATCTAACTGATAACTTTTATATTGATGACATGTTGAAATTATACTATTTTATATATTATAAAGGTTAATTAACTTTAATTTGTTATTATTTTAATTATAAGCTTTTTTTTTTTTTGATGGCGTCTCATGCTGTCACCCAGGCTGGAGTGCAGTGGCTCAGTCTCAGCTCACTGTAACCTCTGCCTCCCAGTTCAAGCGATTCTCCTGCTTTAGCTTCCCAAGTAGCTTGGACTACAGGTACAGGCCCCCACACTCAGCTAATTTTTCTGTTTTTTAGTAGAGATGGCTTTCACCATGTTGGCCGGGCTGGTTTTGTACTCCTGACTTCAGGTGATCTGCCCACCTTGGCCTCCTAAGGTGCTAGGATTACAGTCGTGTGCCACCATGCCTGGCCGTAATTAGTAGCTTTAATTATCAGTTCTTGGTAAAAAGGAGTAAATACTACACCCTATCTCTCTCATTGGTTGTAATTTAAAATTATAGAATACCTAGCGAATACACATAGGAACTTCTTGAGGACTTGGAAAAGTAATTATTGACGTACTAAGAAGAAATAAAAACTCAAAGATTAACCCATATGGAGGTCATTTTCCTATGATTTAAAAAAATTGTTTATCTTTTATTTCCATATCTCCTGGTTTGGATCCTAGGGCATCCTGGGTCCTGGCACTATGCACTGGGCAAGGACAGAAAATTCTCCAATGGAAACCCTGTCTTCCAGGTCAAACACATTGAAAGCAGGACTCTTGAAGATAGAACTTTTTTTTTCCCCCTCTTCAATTCTTCTGTTCCGAAGGCAGGCAAGCTCCAGTGATGAAACAAGACTCTTGGAGTGGCCTCTGAGACTCTTTTCTTTTGGGTTTCTCCTCCAGGTTGACACAGTAATGGAGAGTACATAAAATCATGGGAAGGGAAAAACTCCCAATTTCTAGCCAGAGTACCAGGAAAAGGTACCCCTGAGAGGCAGAGAGTACAGGGGAAATCACAGAGAAGAGGGGCTGGAGAAAAGGATCCTTTAATTTGTGTATGAAGTTTCAGGTTTATCCTTGAGCTTCACACATAGAACCGGACAGAGTCAATATAGCAAAGCCTTTGAGAACTGAGCTACAGCATAGAACAGTGCTGAGATCCAAGACTAGCCTCTGGGCAGTGCATACTTTGGGAAAACCAGGACAACATTTAAAGGCTTTGAAAACTATTCTGATAAATCAAGTCCACAGAAGATGGTTTAGTGCTTTCACTCTGAACCTAATTTTATGCCAATTCATTTGGCAGTTAAGTGAAATGAACACATTCCTTGAAAGAAATAAACTATCCAAACTCACTTAGGAAGAAATAGATTATCTGATTAATCCTATATCTGTTAAAGAAATTGAATTTATACTTGAAAAAAGAGTCTTTCAAAAATGAAACACCAGACCCAGATTATCTCAGGTGAATTCTACCAAACATTTAAGACAAAAAAATCACCAATTTTATGCAGTATCTTCCAGAAATTGAAAAGGATACAACAGTTTCTCTTATTTTATGAGGCTGGCATTTACCTGATATCAAAACCAGTCGAAGAAAGTAGAATAAAACGAACAGACTATAGGCCAGTATCCCTCATTTGAACAAATAAGCGAAACTTTTGAAAAAAATTAACAAATTGAATTCAGCAACATATATAAAATACATGTATATGTATACAACATACATTTTATATATATGTATAAAAGTAAAATAATGTATCATAATCAAGCAGGTTTTATTCTGGGAATGAAAGCCAAGTTCAGCATTTGAAAATCAATCTATGCAGTTCTCCATATTAACAGACTAATACAAGATAAACCGTATGATCATATCAATGGATGCAGAAAAAACTAAAATTTAAAATCTTTATGATAAAAACTCTTAGCTGAATATGAATAAATGGGAATTTCCTCAGCCTCAAACTTACAAAGGACAACTACACAGAACCTACAGCTTAATATCATACATGGTGAAAGAAAAAAGTGCTTTTCTTCTAATACTGAGAATGAGGCAAAGATGTGCATGTGAAACTATGTGTGCTGAATGAAGAGACCCCCCAAACAGGCTTTGTGTGAGTAACATGGCTGTTTATTCACGCATTATGGTGGGCTGAGTCCAAAAAGAGAGTCAGTGAAGGGTGGTGGGATAGGAGTTGGTTTTATAGGTTTGGGGTGGGCAGTGGAAAGTTATGGAAGTTACAGTTTAGGGTGGTTTTTTGCAAGCTGGGAGGAGGTGGTAGGTTTACAAGCTGGGAGGGGGTCATAGGATGTAGAGTGTTGACCAAGGTCAGTTACAAAGTCTGATGGCCTTATTTATTGTGGCGGGAATAAGGAACAGTAGAGAATGTCTCAAAGTTAAGTAGGCGCCACAGGGATTGATCATTTCTTCCTCTTTTCATGGTCTTCCAGTTACTTCAGATTTTCCAGGAACTCATCTGGAGTGTCCATGCAGGTCACAGAGGTTAACATGGCATCCATGGTGCCATCAGTCAGCCTAAAAGACTGTACAGTTCACTTTCACAAATCCTGTATAACATAGTACTGGAAATTGCAGGAAGTTAAGAAAAAGAAATAAAAGGCATGTGGATTGGAAAAGAAGAGATAAATCTGCCTAATTTGCATATAACATTATTGTCTATGTAGAAAATCCCAGGATATTTTCAAAAAATCTTAGAACTCATGAGTGAGTTTTTTAAAGTTACAGATACAAGATCAGCATAGGAAAATCAATAATATTTCTTTATAGTAGCAATGAACAATCAGAAACAGAAAGTTAAAAACAATCAGAAATAGAAAGTTAAAAAGTACCAGTTATAATACCTTCCTGCCAAAAAAAATGCTTAGTTATAAATCTAATAAGGTATGTTAAGTATCTATATGTAGATTGAAGGAATTGAAGAAGGCCTCAATAAATGGAGAGATATATAATATATCATGGATGGAAAGACTCAACATAGTTAAGATGTTTCCTCTAATTAGTTTTAATTAGTTCCCTAAATCAGTTTTCCCTAAATTAATGTATAGTTTTTAGTGCAGTCCCCATCAAAATTCCAGCAGGATTGGGAAGATACTGACAAAATGATTTTAATATGTATATGGAAGGCAAAGAATTAGAATAGCAAAAATAATTTTGAAAAAGAAAATAAAAATGGGGTCAGACTACTCAGTTTAAAGACTTACTATCAAGGCAATGTACTATTGGCAAAAGAATAGACATAGATCAATAGAACAAAATAAAAGGTCCAATAATAGATCCATATAAATATGGTCAATGATATTTCACAAAAATGCAAAGGCACTTCAATGGCAAAAGGAGTCTTCTCAACAAGTGGACATCTACATCCAAAAAAAAAGGACCCAAACCATATTCAAAAATTAACTCGAATCACATTCTTAAATGGAAAATTTCAAACTATAAAAATCCAAGAAGTAACCATAGAAGGAAGGCTTTGTGACTTGGGCTGGGCATTGAGTTATATACAACATTAGAAACTTAGTCCATAAAAGAAAAAAGTTGATAAATTGTATTTCACCAAAGTTAAAAACTTTTGCTCTGCTGAAGAGACTTAAGAGTCGAGGAGGACAAGAAGCAGTAAGAGAAATTTGCAAATCATGTATCTAACAGAGAACAAATTTCAAGAATACATAGAGAGCTTTCAAAAGTCAACAATAAGAAAACCAACAACTATAAAAAAATGGGAGACAGACTTGAGCAGATACCCCACCAAAGAAGATATACAGATAGCAAATAAGCACATGAAAAGATGCTCAACTTTATTAGTCATTAGGAAGATGCCGATTAAGTCTGGGTGTGGTGGCTCATGCCTGTAATCCCAGTACTTTGGGAGGCTCAAGTGGGTGAATCACAAGGTCAAGAGATCAAGACCATCCTGGCCAACGTGGTGAAACCCTGTCTCTACTGAAAATACAAAAATTAGCTGGTCATAGTGGTGTGCATCTATAGTCCCAGCTACTTGAGAGGCTGAGTCAGGAGAATCGCTTGAACCTGGGAGATAGAGGTTGCAATGAGCCAAGATCATGCTACTGCACTCCAGCCTGCGACAGAGTCAGACTCCATCTCAAAAAAAAAAAAAAAGAAAAATGCAGATTAAAATCATTATGAGATGCCATGACATACCTATTAGAATGACTAAAATCAATGACAATAATAACAAAAATTTGACCATATTAAATGTTGACAAGAATGTATAGAAACTGGAACTCTCATGTATTGTTGGTGTGAATGCTAAATGTAATAGCCACTTAGGAAAAAGGTTGGGAGTTTGTTTTATGGTTAAAGATAAACTTCATCATATGACCCAGCAATCCATCCTTAAGCATTTATCTAGTAATAATAACTGTACATTCACACAAAATGTGTACATATATGTTTGCAGCAGCATCATTTATAATCATCACAAACTGGAAATAATCTACATGTCTTTCATTGGGTAGATGGATATAAAAGCTGTTGTGCATCTGTACAATGGAATATACTAGTAAGCTCTGAAAAGGAGCCAGCTATTGATACATTCAGCAATTTGTCTGGACCTCAAGTGCCTTATGCTAAGTGAAAGAAGAAGCTAGTCTCAAAAGGTTACATGATTCCATTTCTATGGCATTCTGGAAAATGCAAAACTGAAGGGGCCAAGAGCAGGTCAGAGGTTTCCAGGAATAAGGAATGGTGAGAACATGGAAATACACAGGGATAGCATGAAGACATATTGGAGAGTGATAGAATTGTTCTGTATCTTACTTTTGGTGGTGTTTACACAAATCTCTGCATATGATACAATTTATAACTGTACAGAAAAAGATGAATTTTACTGGTAAATATAGTTTATAATTTTTATTTCACCTTTTTTCTTTTTACTCTTTGAATGTGGCTACTATTAAGTTTAAAATTATGTATGTGGCTTGCATTATTATTTCTATTACATAGCACTACTATAGATATTAGAAGTGCGAAGAAGGATTAAGTGTGGTCTGAAGTCTAGAGAGGGATATGGCAAAAGGAAGTCTTCTAAGAAGAGGAGGCAAACTTAAATGACTTAAGTTAAGCCTCCACCCCCTACTTCCATCCTTCGTTCTACAGATATTTTTTTTGAATGCCTAATTCATGTAAATATGCCAACTCTCAGATATAATAATCCCTTACAGTCTTTTTCCCTTGATATTAGAAATGAAACTCTACCACTCAAAGTGAAAAGTATGCTGTGCAATAGAATAATTAGTAGTATCCTTAAATTTGTAGGCACAACAGCCTACATTGCTGAGGCAGTTGACAAGTTCCTTGAAAAACTTGTGATGAATGTTTAAGTTCGTATTATTATTGCTTAGATACTGTTGTTTAAATTATTACACTCAAGATTGTTTATTGTTTATAAATTGCCATAAAGGGAGGTTTCCAGGAGGATGCCTAGCCAGTATGTTTATAATTTGAAATTAGGAGTGCCAACCCAAAATTAGAGTAGAATCTAAGAATATCATGATGGACTGTAAATAGGTAAATCTAGTGATATTGAAATATAATACAGATAAATTTAAAATTTTGAAATAGATTCTGAAATTTAGTTGTCTCAGTTAAGAAGAGGAATGTGTAGCTCAGCAGTAGTAAATACATAAAAATGTTAGGGCTTTTTAGTTAATAAAAAGCATAATAGGAGTCACCGCTGATGAGGCTGCCAAAAAAGCTATTTCAACTTGCAATGCCATTTATTAATAGAGGTTTAATACCTAAATTAAAGCATGGATTTTCTTATTTGTTTCTATGCTTTTTAGAACACACCTAGAATCTTATCTTTAGAGCTGGGTATTATCCTGTAAGAGGGCTATGGACAAACTGGTACATATTCAGAGAGGAGAGAGCCAGAGGATAAAGGAAATTGAAGCCAAGTCAGATGAGGAATAGTGAAAGAGACTGGGATATTAAGCCTGGCTAAGAGGTGACTCCTGGTGGGGTTGAAAGATAGGTCACAAGAACTGCCTTCAAATAATTGAAGGGCTATGATATTACAGAGAAATTAAACTTGTCCCATAAAGTCCTCAGAACCAGCAAATGGAATTTTCAGACAGATACTAAATTTCAGTGTGAGGACACACTAAGGGTTAGAGCTAACTCTTGGAAATGAATCACCTCTCCAAAGTCTTTCGTAAAGCTCTGAAATGGTTTGGATATGTGTCACCTCCAAATATCACGTTGAAATGTGACCTCCATAAGTTGGAGGTGGGCCTAGTGGGAGGTGTTTGGGTCATGGAGGTAGATCCCTCATGGATGGGGTGGTGCTGTCCTCATGATAATGAATGAGTTCCTGCTCTGACTTCATGTGAGATCTGGTTGTTTAAAAAAGTGTGGCACCTCCTCTTGCTCTCACTCCTGCTCTTGCCCTGTGATGTGCCTGCTCTCTTTTCACCTCCTGCCATGATTGTAAGCTTGCTGAGGCCTTTGCCAGAAGCAGATGCTGGCACCATGCTTCCTGTATAGCCTGCGGAACTGTGAGCTAATTAAACCTCTTTTAATAAATTACCCAGTCCTCGGTTATTTATTTACAGTGATGCAAAAATAGACTGACAGAAACTCTATTGTTTGAACTTACTTTTTATTATCTCCTTCAAACTGGCATTTCCACAAAGTTCTTCTCTGACCATCACTTCCCATACTTGGAGTTTCAGTAAGTAATCATTTAATGCAACAACTGATAAGGATAATCTATCACTGGCAGAAATCCAGTCATTTACCATTTTTTTTCTTTTCAACTTTCATTTTAGGTTCTAGGGGTACATGTGCAGGTTTGTTACATGGGTAAATTTCATGTCACTGAGATTTGGTGTACAAAAGATTTAGTTACCTAGATAGCGAGCATAGTACCCGATTGGTAGTTTTTGACCATTACCTTCCTCTCATCCTCCACCCTCAAGTAGGCCCCAGTGTTTGTTATTCTCCTCTTTTTGTCCATGTGTGCTCAATGTTTAGCTTCCATTTATAAGTGAGAACATGTGGTATTTGGTTTTCTGTTCCTGGTTAGTTTGGTAGAATAATAGCCTCCAGCTACATCCATGTTGCTGCGAAGGACATGATCTCATTCTTTCTTATGGCTATGTAGTATTCCATGGTGTATATGTGCCACATTTTCTTTTTGTCTTTTTTTTTGAGATGGAGTCTCACTTTGTTGCCCAGGCTGAAGTGCAGTGGCACGATCTCAGCTCACTGAAACCTCTGCCTCCCAGATTCAAACGACTATCCTCCCTCAGCCTCCCAAGTAACTGAGACTACAGGCATGCGCCATCATGCCCGGCTAATTTTTGTATTTTTTGTTTAGTACAGACAGGGTTTCTCCATGTTGGCCAGGCTGGTCTTGAACTCCAGACCTCAGGTAATCAGCCTGCCTTGGCCTCCCAAAGTGCTGGGATTACAGGTGTGAGCCACCACGCCCAGCCTAGGTGCCACATTTTCTTTATCCAGTTCACTCTTGATGGGCATCTAGGTTGATTCCACGTCTTTGCTATTGTGAATAGTGCTGCGATGAACATAAGCGCATATGCGTTTTTATCATAGAATGATTTATACTCCTTTGGGTATATACTCAGTAATGGGATTGCTGGGTTGAATGGTACCTCTATTTTAAGTTCTTTGAGAAGTCTCCAAACTGCTTTCTACAGTGGCTGAACTAGTTTATATTCCTACCAACAGTGTCTAAGCATTTCCTTTTCTATGCAGCCTCACCAACATTTGTTATTTTTTGACTTTTTAATAATAGCCATTCTGACTGATATGAGATAGTATCTCATTGTGGTTTTGATATGTATTTCTCTAATGATTAGTGATTGTATTAGTCTGTTTTCAAGCTGCTGATAAAGACATACCCGAAACTGGGCAATTTAAAAAAGAAAGAGGTTTAATGGACCATGGTTGGGGGAGCCTCACAATGATGATAGAAGGCAAGGAGGAACAAGTCATGTCTTAATGGATGGCAGGAGGCAGAGAGAGAGAGAGCTTGTGCAGGGAAACTCCTATTTATAAAACCATCAGATCTCATGAGACTTTTTCACTATCAAGAGAGCAGTATGGAGAAAACTGCTTCCATGATTCAGTTATCTTCTACTGGGTCCCTCCCATGACACATAGGAATTATGGGAGTACAATTCAAGATGAGATTTGGGTGGGGACACAGAGCCAAACCATATCAGTGATATTGGATACTTTTCATAGGTTCGTTGGCCACTGTATGTCTTCTTTGAGAAGTGTCTGTTCATGTGAATTGTTTCTTTAAAACTATGTTTTCCTGGCAGTTATTGAAACTGATAGACAAAATAGTATAATAGTATTTTACTGGTGAAGAATAAGGAAAGGAACCTGTGAACAGGCTGTGTTCCTTCTGTAATTAGGGAGTAGGACATATGGTCCATTCCCCAGATCTTGGTAACTGGGCCTTCCTGAGAGGGTGCTGATACCTTCTAAAAATTGTCAGCTGCTAAGGCACAAGCATGTAAATAAAATCTACTTCGTATTTAAAATTTCTGTGATTTTGTGTATGTGTTATATCATCAAGCACTGTTGATATGCATTTTGAAAGGAAGGAACTTCTGCCCCCTTTGGTCCCACTATTATAGCCTGGCAAGTTTCAGGGAGTAATAAAAAATAAGACTTGAAACTATTCTTTTGTTGTTAGGTGGTCAATACACTTCTTCCTTTTTTTTTTTTAAACCTCACCTTATATCACCTCTGATCCTACTTTTATTTCTTTGTTCTCCTGCCTACTCTCCCATTTTGTGAAAAGTTGGAGTACGCAGTGTCCAAGTAATCTGTACTTTGTGTTCATATCATCTTCTCCAGGGTGAAATAAAGGAAATGTGATGTTATTGCTCTTCTATATGATTTGTGTTGGTCTTTTCTCTACCGTCTCTGCCTTAAGGTCAGGTACTATGTTTTCTACTTCCCGTATAACTCCCCAGGTGTCCAGTATGCACATCTCTGTGTTGTGGGTTTTTAATAAATGTTCTTGACTGATTTAGTGACTGTTCTCCATAGAAGAGAACAATGTCACAGTTTATTTCAAAGCAGCTATAGAGTATTGAGGCAAAGTGTTTCAGAGTTCTTTGAGGTTGAAGGTAGGAGCTTGAGAAATTCTGGAACGTAAGTGTGTGAAATTCTGAAAGTTATTTTAACTCACTTCTTTGTTTTGAAAAATATTCATATAATGTTTTTATTATATGTAATGTAGTAAACTCCTCCCTTTTTAGTACATATCTTTTCCTTAAAAAAAACTTTGTTGTATATTCAAATACTGGTTAGCTGCCTTAAAATTTATTGAAAAATCAGCTATAGAAGTAGTAAGATCTAGTGTTTGGCAGCAGAATAGGATGACTATAGTTAACAATAATTTATTGCGTATTTCAAAATGAAGAGTGGAATTGGAATTTTCTTAGCACAAAGAAATGATAAGTGCTTGAGGTGATGGATATCTCAATTGTCTTAATCTTTATACATTATGTACTTATATCAAAATATCACATGTACCTCATAAGTACAGCATTATATATCTATAATAGTTAAAAATTTAAAAAGTCTGTCTTTAACATTATCCAGTCATGTCCATTAAAATAACACATTTGGTAAAGTTCCTTAAAAATAAAGATCTTTGCAAGTATTCATCTTATATTCTTTACTTTCATAAAGGGCTCATTG
Organism: Cacajao melanocephalus; assembly: GCA_963573385.1. Taxonomy (NCBI): domain Eukaryota; kingdom Metazoa; phylum Chordata; class Mammalia; order Primates; family Pitheciidae; genus Cacajao; species Cacajao melanocephalus. Next base: position 23,054 of record CAUYLG010024623.1, on the reverse strand, counting down.
CAGCGTTCTTTTAAATGCAGAACTTTTCACATTGCATTTTTAATACGACTTTATATATGAAAAAGAAACTGTACTGCAACTATTCAGTAAACACTTTGTAATTTATTTAAAATCCGGTTTCTTTAAAGTGGGACAAATTTTTGCATGAGATTAAAAATAAAAACCGCTTTATTGAGATATAATTACATATTGTGCAGTTTACCCTCTATAAAGTGTTCAGTGGCTTTTTACAAATATAGTCACGAAGTTATACAACCATCAACACTAATTTCAGAAAATATTTATCACCACAAAAAGAAAGCGTGTATCAGTTAGCAGTCACTTCCCATTCCCCCTTTCCCCGTTGTCTGACAACCATTAATCTACTTTCTGTCTCTATGGATTTTCATATTATGGACACTTAGCTTAATGTTTTCAAGGCTCATCCACATTGGAGCATTATATTGGTACTTTTTAAATTTGAATAATATTCTGCTATATGTATAATATCACAATTCATTCATCAGTTGACGGACATTAGTTGTTTCCACTTTTCGGCTATTGTGAATAATGCTGGTACAAACAGTGTGCAAGTTTTTGTGCGGACATGTCTTCACTTCTGTTGGGTATCTATCTATCTATCTATCTATCTATCTATCTATCTATCTATCTATCTATCTATCTATCATCTCTAGGAATAGAATTGTAGGGTCAGATGGTAACTCTATGTTTAACCTCTTGAGGAACTGCCAGACTGTTTTCAAAAGTGACTGCACCATTTTGCATTCATGCCAGCAGTGTGTAAGTTTTCCAGTTTCTTCATATTCTCATAAACATTTGTTATTATATGTCTTTTTGATTATAGCCATGCAAGTGGGTAATTAAGAGGTATCTCACTGGTTTTGATTGCACTTCACTGTTGGTTAATGATCTTGAACATCTTTCTGTGTACCTACTTGACATTTGCATATCTTCTTGGAGAAATGTCTGTTCAGACCCTTTGCCCATTCTAAAGGGGTATTTGCCTTTATATTGTTGAGTTGTGAGATTTCTCTGTTTTGGGTACAAGTCCTTTATTAGCTATGTGATTTGCAAAATTATCTTCTGTTCTGTGGATTGTCTTCACTTTCTAGATAGTGTCCTTTGAAGGCCAAAGTTTTTCATTTTGATGTAGTCTAATTTACTTATTTTTTTGTTGTTGTTGCTTGATTTTGGTTTCATGTCTGAGAAAGCATTGCCTAACCCTAGGTTATAAAGATTTATTACTATGTTTCCTTGAAGAATCTTGTAGGTTTTGCAGTTTCTTAGGTTTTTGATTCATTTTGAGTTAATTTTTGCATGATATGAGGTAGGGGCCCAACTTCATTCTTTTGCCTGTGGCTTTCTAGTTGTCTCATCACCATTTGTTGAAAAGATGCTTTAAAAACCCATTTAATTGGGATAAAATATACTAAGCAAAATTTACCTTATTAACCATTTTAAACCATTTTTTAAGTGTACACTTCAGTAGTGTTAAATATAGTCACATTGTGCAACCAATCTCTAGAACTTTTCTCATCTTGAAAAACGGAAACTCTATACCCCTTAAGCAAAAACTCCTCATTCTCCCTTCTCCTCAGCCACTGGCAATTACCATTGTGCTTTCTGTCTCTATTAATTTAACTACTTTAGGTGTTTCATATAAGTGGAATCATTATAGTATTTGTCTTTTTGTGACTATTTTACTTAATATCTTCATGTTGTAGCATGTTTTGAATTTTTTCTCCTTTTAAGGCTGAATAATATTTTATTATATGTATGTATATATATACATCACATTTGGTTTATCCATTTATCCGTTTGTGGACAATTGGGTTGCTTCCACTCTTTGGCTATTGTGAATCATGCTGCTGTGAACAGATGTATGCAAATATCTCTTAGAATCTGTTTTTAGTTACTTAGGGTATGTATGCAGAAGTAGATTTCTGGATCATATGTTAATTTAAAATTTTTTTGTGGAATCACCACTTTGTTTTCCATAGTGGCTGCACCATTTTACATTCCCACCAACACTTTCAAGAGGTTCCAGTTTCTTCATGTCGTCACCCATACTTGTTATTTTTTTGTTTGATAGTAGCTCTTCTAATGAGTGTGAGATGATGAAAATACTTTTTGCCCCATTAAATTGTCTTGGCACCCTTGTCAAAAATCAACTGGCCATAAATGTGAAGGTTTATTTATGGACTCTGAATTCTGTTTTATTGATCTCTGTTCCTATCCATATCTTAGCACCACACTGTCTTCATTGCTGTAGCTTTGTAATAACTTTGATAATTGAGCAGTCCTGCAAATTATTTTTTAAAGATTTCTTTGGCTATTTGGATCCCTTGCATTTTCATATGATTTTTAGGATTGGCTTGTCAGTTTCCGCAAAGAATCGAGCTAGGACTTTGGTAGGGATTGCTTGGGATCTATATCAAGTTGATTTGTATTGCCATTTTAACAATATTAAGTTTTCTAATTGACAAATGTGAGATGTCTTTCCATTTATTTAGGCCTTCTTTAATTTCTTCCAACAGTATTGTGTAGTTGTTGGAAGACATCTACAATTGTACACAATAAGTGTACAATTCTTATACTTCTTTTGTTAAGTTTATTCCTAAGTATTTTTTCTTTTTGATCTCTTTGTAAATGGAATTTTAAAAAATTACTTTCAGATCATTAATTACTATTGTACAGAAATGCAGTTGATTTTTGTACATTTATCTTGTATCTTTCAACCTTACTGAAGCTATTTATTAGTTCTCATTGTTTGTATGCATTCATTAGGATTTTGTGCATGCATGATTTATGTCATCTGTGAATAGAGATAGTTTTATTTTTTGTTTCCAATGTAGATACATTGTGTATCTTTTTTTTTTTTTTCCAAATGCTTCTTGCTAGTGTCTCCAGTATAATTTTGAATAGAATCAGCCAGAATGGATATCCTTTAAGTAGATTTTTTCAATGTTTACCAGTATGGAAATATTTATTACTAATAGTGTTCCTTTGAGAACTTGAAAGTGCAGCCATTCTTCTGTAGTAGCAAAAGTGATAAAATTTCTTTTATTGGAATGTAGCATGTTATTTATTTTTAGAATGTCAAGGCACAATAGATCCCAACTTGGCATTTTTCAAAACTTTGATATCTTTGCTTGTTAACTTTTTGAATTTTTTTTCTAAAGTATCTAAGCCAACATTTAATTGTCTTGGCATCCTTGTCAAAAATCAATTGGCCATAAATGCCACATTTTAAAAGTCCTCATACAGGACTTTTAAAAACACATCTCTAAAGTATATGCCTTTCTAAAGAATATGCTTGCTGGGTATATTTGAAAGAATGAGTAATCAGGACATTTGTTAGTCTCTACTTGTGCTTTTTAGCCAAGGCTGAGTTAATGTCTTACAGTTAGCACTTTTGATCATCTGAAATGATGATAGTGGGTAGGGTGAGAGGTGGCTGTTGTACTACTTTTGAGAATTTAATTTTATACCTGTCTGCTGAAAGATACATTTTCTTGTTTAAACTTTTTTCCTACAGAAAGCTCCAGGAGTGACTTTGCTATGACTTCTTTTTTTTTTTTTTAATAAAAAGTATTTTATTTTTAGTTTTATTTGTATGTGTGTATGTTGCATTTTTCACATTTTATTTTATTTTTAGTTTTATTCCAATAGGTTTTTGGGAAATAGTTGGTGTTTCGTTACATGAATAAATTTCTTTTTTTGGGGGGATGGTGGACAGAGTCTTGCTCTGTTGCCCAGGCTGGAGTGCAGTGGCCTAATCTTGGCTTACTGCAACCTCTACTTCTCGGGTTCAAGCAATTCTTCTGCCTCAGCCTCCTGAGTAGCTGGGATACAGGCACGCATCACCATATCTGGCTAATTTTTGTGTTTTTTAGTAGAGATGGGGTTTCACCATGTTGGTCAGGCTGGTCTCGAACACCTGACCTCGTGATCCACCTGCCTTGGCCTCCCAAAGTGCTGAGATTACAGGCATGAGCCACCGTATTCAGACTAATAAGTTCTTTAGTGATGATTTCTGAGATTTAGTTATACCCATCACCCAAGCAGTGTAGACTGTACTCAATATGTATTATTTTATCCTTCACTTCCTCTCACCCTTTCCCTTGAGTCCCCAAAGTCCATTATATCATTCTTATGCCTTTGCATCTTCAAAGCTTAGCTCCCACTTATGAGGGAGAACATACAATGTTTGATTTTCCATTCCTGAGTTACTTCACTTAGAATAATGGTCTCCAGTTCCATCCAGGTTGCTGCAAATGCCATTATTTTGTTCCTTTTTATGGGTGAGTAGTATTCCATAGTGTGTGTGTGTGTGTGTGTGTGTATGTGTGTGTGTGTGTGTGTGTGTGTGTGTATATAATATTAATATCACAATTTCATTGTCTACTTGTTGATTGATGGGCATTTGGGCTGGTTCCATATTTTTGCAATTGTGAATTGCACTGCTGTAAACATGCATGTGCAAGTATCTTTTTCGTATAATGACTTCTTTTTCTCTGGGTAGATACCCAGTAGTGGGATTGCTAGATCAAATGGTATTTCTACTTTTAGTTCTTTAAGGAATCTCCACACTGTTTTCCATAGTGGTTGTACTAATTTACATTCCCACCAGCAGTGTAAAAGTGTTCCTTTTCACCACATTCCCACCAATATCTATTATTAATATTTTTTTGATTTTTTTGATTATGGCTATTCTTGCATGGTAATCACATTGTGGTTTTGATTTGCACTTCCCTGATAATTAGTGATGTTGAGCATTTTTTCATATGTTTGTTGCAATGCCTTATTCTTTATTGAAGATTTTTTCAGCAATTAGACATTCAGTACAGAGAATAGAATTTCTTTCATTTATTGAGTGTTTCTTGAATATATGCTATTTGTGCTATACTCTGCCCCGTCAGAAACCTTAAGTATGAAAACATGTCTGTTCTCTGGATGCTTACAATATAATTAGGAGGATCAATTATATGTACTTACCTTTCACTGCTGTGTATTTGTGGTTTTGGATCTATGTCTTATATCTCTCACTAAACATAAGCTCTTTGATGATAATTATCTTTGTATAGACACAGTATGTATCACAGTATCTCACAGGTAGCTTGTGTTTATTATGATTTTTTAGAATTAATTGAACAATAAAACAATATAAGACTACTTGCAATTACATACTCAAGCGAATGGCATAACCAGTCAGCATTTTAATTTCAGAAGTAACAATGATTTGTGTGTTCTGGATTTATTAGGGCAAGCTTCATGCAAGAGACAATTTAGTGGGCTCATAAAGGAAGGTAAGAACTGAGCAAGGAGACAGATGTCATAGTATTTGGTGTCATAGTATTTGGAGGGCACTGAAGAGATCATATTGACTGGAAGAAAAGACTGGCTTGGGCCAGGTGCGGTGACTCATTGCCTGTAATCCCAGCACTTTGGGAGGCCGAGGTGGAATCACTTGAGGTCGGGAGTTTGAGACCAGCCTGACCAACATGGAGAAGCCCTGTTTCTACTAAAAATACAAAATTAGCCAGGCATGGTGGCACATGCCTGTAATCTCAGCTGTTTGGGAGGCAGAGGCAGGAGAATTGCTTGAACCCGGGAGGTGGAGGTTGCGGTGAGCCGAGATCATGCCATTGTACTTCAACCTGGGCAAAAAGAGCAAAACTCCATCTCAAAAAAAAAAAAAAGAGAAAAGACTGAAAGACTGGCTTGTAGATACAGAGAATTGTGGATAAATAGGTAGCAACATAGTATTTTGAAGACTTTAAATATCAGTTTGAAAAGTTTGCCCTTACTCCACTTGATATTAGAAACTCATTTAAGTTTCTTGAGTTGGGACATTTTGGAACAAAATAGCACATTAAGAATATTTACTTGGTGATAATATATATTATGGACTGGAGGGCAGCTGGTATTAGAAGACCATTTTAAAAGGTAAGATGATGATTGAGTTTCTTTATTGTGTCAGCTTTTAATAGCAGGGTTTTTTTACTTGTTTGATCTTGAGTACCTACCATAGTACCTTGGGCAAAGCTTAAATATTTATTCAATGGATGAGTGAATATATGGACTAGGTGATCTGGGCCTGGAAGGGGCTGTTAACAGTAGGAAAAATCCATATGAGTGACATTTTGGAGGAAAAATTGAGATGACTTGTTTTCTAAGAGGATATAGGATATATGAAAGGTTGAAGATGACACCGAAGTTTCAGCATGGAATCAGGGAATGAGGGGCGTGTGAAAAGGGACAGTCATGAGCATGCTTTTAGACTTGCTGAGTTTGACATTGAAATGCCTAGTACGTAGAGATTTAAGGACTCAAATGAGAACTGAAGTTCGAATGTTTACACTTGGATATAATTATATAGATATTGTTTGAGCAGTAAAAAAGATTGGATAGATAAAGCTGTATGTATGTGTACAGAGGTTGTGTACATGTACACAAGTATACATATTTTTATACATTACAACTCAATGTGTATGTTAGATTGTCAATAAACTAATCTACTTGTTAGTATTAGCATAATGATAAGAGCTGATTCTTGGGATGAGCAGAGGCATAAAAGGGAGTTACAGAAGGTTTCAGAAAAGAAACAAGAATTTGCAACATAAATTTGCTAGCGAGACTTTGTAAATTTGTCTTATGTTTCAAAACAACAGTAATACTTCCCTTTATCACTTGTTGAGAACTTACTATATGCCAGACATTGCTAGGCATGCCGTCTCTTTTTATCCTCACTACAAATCTGTGACTTTAGTACTATTATATCTCCTTGTTACTGATGAAGAAACTGAAGTCTAAAGAAGTTAAAACTTGCTCAAGATCACTTGAGCTGATAAATAATGAGGAGACCTTGTGGATATAAATCTAAGGTTTTGTGAACTGTAAGCCAAATGCTGTCTCCATTATACCAAAGGTATGTATGTTTTAATTTCTGCAAGGCAAGGACTATGTCTATACAGAATCAATCTTCATAAAGGCTTATTAATTAGCAGGCAGTGATTAGTTATGTTACCTGTAAAAATAATCAGCACATATTTTGGATTTGGATGCTTCCACTTTTCTACTTGGATATGTACGTTTTTAATGTACTTGGAGATAAAGCTTTTTTGATTGCTTATTGTGGATATTAAATTAAAAAAAGGTATCAGTCCAGGGACAGTGGCTCACACCTATAATCCCAGCACATTGGGAGGCCAAGGTGGGAGGATCACTTGAGCTCAGGAGTTTGAGATCAGCCTGGGCAACATGGCGAAACCCCGTCTCTAATAAAAATACAAAAATTAACCGGGCGTGTTGGCATGTTCCTGTAGTCCCAGCTACTTGGGAGGCTGAGATGGGAGGATTGCTTGAGCCTGGGAGGACGAGGCTGCAGTGAGTCGAGATGGCATCACTGCACTCCAGCCTGGGTGACAAAGTGAGACCCTGTCTCAAAAAAAAAAAAAATCAGTTTATTTGAAGAATTAATCATCCAGAAAGTGCTTTTCAAATACTTTTCTTAAGCTAATATAAATTTCTTTTAGAAGTTTTTCTCATACAGTCTTCAGAATATTTATACTTAGAAAAGAAATAAAAAGGGCCTGTCATTTTCTTTTATTTTAGGGGATATCATTTTCAATGCCCAATACCCAGAGCTGCCTCCTGATTTTATCTTTGGAGAGGATGCTGAATTCCTGCCAGACCCCTCGGCTTTGCAGGTGAGCACTGCAGGCTTGCTTGGATGATCTTTATTTGGTGAAAGGAAAACAAAATTGGCTTTTGGCAATTGCTTAACAGACAGATTTGTCACACGTCTGCATTCTTTTCTCACCCCTCTTTTCTCTGTCCTGTGAAATAGATGGAACTCTTTATGTGCCAAAATAGTTGAACAAGAGATTTTTTTCATTGCCCTTTAGTTTCAGGCTATTTTGAATTAATGAAAGTCTCTAGCATATTGGTTGAAATATTTTTACTTCATTTTAAAGAGACATGTTGAAAACATTTTCTTTGTTTTAATGTAATATTTCATGCCTGCAATCAATTTTCTAATGTTTACTGACACGTCATTACAGGGCTTGTTAGGAGAGTGTTTGTTGGCTCTTCAAGAGGCTGTTTTTATATAGAAGTGAAAGTGGCAAATTTGGACTTGTATCTGCATTGTCTCAGTATTACTATCAGAAGGGTAAAGACCAGATTAAATATTCTTTATTAAGCAACACCAAAAACTTTGAGGTTAAAATAAAATGTTTCTGGAATTAAGCAGAAATATTCACCATTAGGGAAAGGGGTGGTACTTGTTGGAGCACATGTGCTTTAGTAAAAATTGTGTGTTTTGCATGCTGGTTGGAGAAAAACATGTGCCATTTTGCTTAAATGGTTCTGACCAGAAAAAAATGTCTCTTTTTATTTCTTCTCAAATTTGAGTTTGGTGTCATACCTATACTAGAAGAGGTTTGATTGTTGTTCAAAACTATACTCTCAGTTTTGTTTTCTAGAAATTTTTTGTCTTGTTCAAGTTTTATAATGAAAAGTTTTGATGATTTACTTTGAACTCCTGCCCCGCTTCCACCCTTTAAGGTATTAAACAGGAAGTAGTAACCCAAAGCTAAGGTATTGTCTTAAATATTAGAACATAGGTGTAAAAATATTGTTGGCAAGAGTAAGGTGGATTCATGGTAAAGTTTCTAGTAATTGCACATGAGCTGTAATTTTTTTAAATTAAAAAAGTCTGAATTGAATATGCCCCTTTAGATGCTGTGTGTTATATATTCACCCTGTATTAAAGCTGAGAGTCTTGCCTGGAAAAAAAAAACGACACAGATATTTCACCACAGACCTATTCTGTATTAAATCTGCCCAGAGGAGGGTAGCATATGCCAGATGCCGAAGATGTATTACAGGCTAAGCACCTCAGGAATTTAAAGAAGGTGGTCAGAAAAAACTCTGTAGTTGAGGCGAGACTTGTACTCATTCTTGAAGAATGGAACAAAAGTGGGAGGTGTGACAAGAGTATTTCAGGTGGGGGAATGACATAAACACATTGGAAGAAGCTAGGATTTGTCTAATATATTTCAGAAGGTACTGACAGGTTTGCTGAAATGTAAGTTAATATAAGGATGGGATAGACAAGGTTAGAAAGGTAAATTGGGAGACTGTGGAGCACATTGAATGCTGGGCTAGGAGCCATTGAAGGAAATGATAAAGGGAGAATCATCAAATAGCAGTGTGGTCAATATAATGGAATAAGAAGAGACTGAAGACCAGAATTGAGGATGGTTGTAAAAATTCAGTGGAGGGAGAAAGGGCTTTGAGCTAGAGTGATGCAAAAAGAAACAGCATAATGGAAAGAATAAAAAAGTAATGTTTACAACTTCCTTTTTTGAAATTGGATTTAAAATTCATAGCACATATCTAATATGGGCAAGTATCATAGGAGTGTAGAATTTAAACACTAGAAAGATCTTAAGATTCATTTTATTCTACTTTTCCATTTTAATATTGAGGAAATTGACCTCTAAGATTTACATAATTCTATGTCAGACTCGATATTATAACACCACTCTTAAGATGTTTAGTCCCTGAGTGAAGTTATCACAACTGTTTTTGAGAAATTAGCTGAAAAAGAACAGCCAAAAAATCAAAGCACTAGATCTAAGTGAAAGATTGCAAATCTAGGGGAATACCTTCTCTTTAGTGATAGTTCATCTACGGCCTTGGGTAGACTGCCCAGGGCTTCTGCATGGATCAGTGGGCTGAGCAGCCCAGATAAGCAACCAGAGTATAGCCTCCACTATGTCCAGATAGTTCTGGAGGTTGCACCTGATATTCATTGTTGCCTGATTAAAACACTAGACAGGTTAACTACAAGGCCTGATCCCCAGCAGACATTGCTCTGAGCGTAGCTTGCCTGTGAAAGATTTTTCACTCACCCATTAACAGATTTTGGTTTAATTCTTGGATTCAGTTCAGATATTCTTTTCCCTTCTGAAGTGCTCAGAGCTCAGAGCATGATCACTAGTAAGCTGACTAGTCTACATAAGGTTCTGAATGAAGGGGGAATACAAATTTCATCATCCGTGGAGTGGAAAACAGAATGCCGAGATTTCTTGTGTTTTTCCTGAAGTTTGCCTTGCAGATGGGCATGAGTATATGACCTTAGAATCTGGGAGTGTAGTCTGAAGTAGTTCCTGTGGCAAATGTGGAATTTCTTTGAAGTTTCTGGGTTTTATGTTAAAAATTCATGAAAATTTTATATTTGAGTCTATAATATACCTGTATTTTCAAAACAAAAATGTATTAAATTACAAATATTTGAGAAAAAAGGACTCTCCAATGTGTCTCAGTTTGAGAAATATAGTTTCAGAGAATGTATGTAATGCATGTCATCTTTTGTTTATTCAATTTATTTAAATCAAATCATTCCCTCCTCCCCCCAATAAAGGATTTAAAGTAGTGTAAGTAAAGGACACGCATAAGGTTAATAGGAATATGTGACGTGCTGTAATCCTTCCAATGAGGCCACCTGTTTCTAAACTTAGACTCTCTTAAGGGAGGTGAGTTTCATTAAGGAATTTGAGATTTTCAGATAAATGTAAAATACTAGATAGAGAGGTATCTCATAGATACCAAAGATAAAATCTCATAAAATCATTGAGTTAGGACCTTAATAATGGTCCAGTGGTTCCCAATTCTAGATATACATTAAAATAAATTGAAAAGCCTTTTTAAAATATAGATCCCTGGACCCCACTGGACCTACTGAATTGTATTCTTTGGGGAACCCAAGAACTTAAATTCTCTGGGCTGTTTTTATGATTACTGTGAACTGTTACTGGGAACCACTGACTGAATCCATCTTTTGTAGTAATGTTTCCAACAGAAGGCTGTTTGCCTTTGCTTAACATTATTTCCAGTGAAGTATCATTTTCCATTCTTGGAGACAGCGCAAAAGTTTTCTTAAATAACAGCTTTATTGAGACAATTTATATGCCATACAATTCACCTACAGTGTGTAATTCACTGGTTTTTAGTATGTTCACAGAATTGTGCAACTGTCATCACAAATTTAAAACATTGTCACAATCCCAAAAAGAAACCTTAAACTTCTTAGCAGTGACTTCCCTATCTTCTCACCCCTATCCACCACCACCCAAAGTAGCAGCTAATCTGCATTTTGTCTCTATCGATTTGCCTGTTCTGGACATTTCATATCAATGGAATCATATAATATGTTGTCCTTTGTTACTGACCTCTTTTACTTAGTGTAATGTTTTCAGTGAAGCATGTATTACTGTTTTATTGCCAAATACAATTACATCACGTACATATACTACATTTTATTTATCCATTCACCAGCTGATGGATCTACAGGTTGTTGCCATGTTTTAGCTATTATAACTACTGTTGTGTGGATATTTTTATTTCTCGTGGATATATATCTAGGAATGGAATTGCAGGGTCAAGTGGTAACTCTATGTTTAACTTTTTGAGGAAATACCAAACTGTTTTCAAAAATGGCTGTGGCATTTTACATTCCTACCAGCAGTGTATGAGTGTTTCAGTTTCTCCACATTCTCAGCAACACTTACTATGTCTTTTTGATTGTAGCCATCCTAGTGGGTATGAAGTGGTATTGCATTGTGGTTTTGATGTGCTTTTTTGATGGCTAGTGATACTGAGCATCTTTTCATGTGCCTAGTGGCTATTTGTATATATTCTTGGGAGAAATGTCTATTCAGATCCTTTGCCCATTTAAAAATTGGGTTGTCTTTTATTATTCAATTGTAAGAGTTCTTTATTCTGAGCATAAAAATCAACAAAAGACAAAGAGTCATATCCATTAGTATTTATTGCTTGCATACTGTGCACCAAACACTATTCAATATGGAACTTGACCTCAAGAAGTCTAAATTTTAGGGAGGTGGCTGGACGCAGTGGCTCATGCCTTGTAATCCTAGCACCCTGTCTCTCAATCAATCCATCAATAAATTTTAGAGAGGTAAGGTATAGATATCTAAAAGCAAATACACACAGGTAGTATATAATTAAATGTTGGAATAATTGAAACAAAAGCAATGCTATGAGATAGTTAAATAGTGTTTTTTCAAATACAATATATGATGTGAGAAGAGAGAATTTCAATAAATTAAGACAGAGTCTCCATTATAATGAAAAAGGAAAATTATTGTAGGTTGGAATTGTGGAATTAAAATCATCAAGAAGTTGAGTGATGGGTAGGTTATTCTATAGCTGTCACGCAATTGCTTCTTTAACTTAAACTTCTTCTGTTTTGCCTCTTGCTCACCCCTTTCCAGCCACAGAGGCCGCCTTGCCATTCCTCAGGCATTCTAAACACACTCCCACTTTAGATTCTTTTCATTTGCTATTGACCAGTTTTATTCACTCTACCTGTAACCCTTACTCCACTTACCTGAATGGCTTGTTCTCTCCTTTCTTGAAGTGTTGTTATATCAGAGAGGCTTTCCCTGACATCTGTATGCAAAATAGTAATACTCTCTTTAGTACACTCTCATCTTTGTCACGGTCTGTTTTCTTCAAAGCACTTATCATCATTTGATGATTTTTGGTTGCTTGTTTGGTATCTGTCTCTGCCAGGGTGACCAACTGCCTTGATTTGCCTTGGACTGAGAGGTTTTCTGAGATGCAGAACATTCAATGTTAAAAAAGGACAGTCCCAGGCAAACTGGGATAATGAGTCATCCTGTCTTTTCACTGGAATGGAAGCTTCAGGAGAGAGTGGAATTTGTTCACTGCTGTATCCTGGTAATTTGAAGAGTACCTGGCATGTAAAGGTATACAATGCATATTTGTTAGATGAACAGTTTTCCTTTAAGGTTCCGTATTCCTGAAGCGACTTGCTAGTTTCTAGGACTAGAAAATACGCTTTAGATAAAAATTTAAAATAGTAGAAAAAAACTTAGTTTTAGAGAAATTTGGAGGGATAAAAATCAGTTAACAGAACCTCTGAAACAATGATTTTCAGCCTCTGTTTTGCAACACCCTGTGGTATGTTCAGCTCCCTCAAAGGATATTATGAAATTCTTTATGCCTAAAGTAATAATGATAATTCACCTTAATTTAAAATAAAGTTGCATAAAGGAGGAAGGGTGGATTATAAATTTAATTGAGAAAAGCCGGTTGCAATTGTGGTAGATTGGAAAGCACTGCTGTCTGACTTCCTGGTTTGAGGAAGCTGAGGGTAATTTAGTGTTTGGGACAGGTAGCTTCAGGGTAGTGAACCTAATGCTACTGCAGGCATTAGTCACTGGTTGTATGGTTCCTTCAGTGACTGTTCTGCTTGAGTAGAATGTAAGAGTACCAACACCTTGTCAGTTTTCCTCCTCTGCTATTCACTGCGTTACCTACAGAAAGACATCTTCTGAATGTGTCCTTGCAAAATAGTTCCCATCCCCAGTGTCCACAAAATATATACAAAGAATGCACTAAGCTGAAATGGACTACATGTAACAAACTTGAAAAATGCTATCCAGATGTATGGTGCTTGATGCCTAGACACTTCTAAGTGCCTTGGCCTACAACATATTTTAAAATAGAATGTTCTCTCATTTTTCAAATCTCTGTTTGATGCCTCATTTGAGACCTATAAAACACTTGTCCTTAGCCCCGAAGCTGGACATAGTGCTCAAGACAGATAAGTAAGCAGAATTACAGCATAAAGTGACAAGTGTGAAGATGGAGGTATATGCACAGAGTACTGTGGGAACATGGAGAGGGGCACTTTACCAGATCCATGTATATGTGGTAAGTACCAGGGACTTGGACACATACTTGATTTTTTATAAATAATATATCTATCTTAGGTAACTATTATTGACAAATAACATCCATACAGAAGAGTGTACAAATCACAAGTATATAGCATGGTGAATTTTCAAAAGGTAAGCACACATGTGTAAGCAGCACCTAGATCAAGAAATGATATTCAAACATTCAGAAGCCTCACTCATATCCTGTTCCATCACTATCACCTTGCCTCAGAGTAGACACTATGCTGACTTGATGTTGTCATCACTATTTTTGCCTCTTTTTGATGTTCATACAAATGAAATCAAACGATATGCTTATCTTCTTTCACTCATTATTTATTTGTGAGTGTCAGCCATGTCGTTATTTTGGTTGTTGTTCAGGCTCATTACTGATAGTATTCTATTGTATGAGCATACTACAGTTTATTTATCCATTCTACTATTGTTTGACACTTAGATTATTTTCAGATTTTTTGCTGTTGTGAATATTGCTACCATGAACATTTTTGTACATGTCTTGGTTAATGCATATATATCCATTCCTGATGGGTATATATTGAAGGGTGGGCTTGCTTGGTCATGTAGTATAGATGATAGGACAGTTTGAAGTTTCTCAACTTTATTAGTCTATCAGTCAGGATCCAGTCATGAGACAGAAACCAAAACAGTAATTTGAATAGAGAAAATTTAATATAGAGAATTATTTACCCAAAAGGGTAAAGGAGATCTCTAAAGAATGCAAGACTAGCAGTTGTAGGGAGCAGCTATACTAGGGCTAAGAGAGAGTACCCAAAAGGAAACAAACTTTGAAGACCCTTTCTCCTTTCCCCATCACGCCCCTGTCACAGCTGAGATTCCCACCTCCTTGTTGGAGAGTGTGTGGCTGCAGGCTACCGGAAGATGAAGACCTTCACTGGGGGTGCTGTGGGCCAGAATTGATGCAGGTGGCCTACTGGGTGCTGGTTAAGCCACGGCTGGCAAAGCGGAAATGGGCTGGTTTCAGTGAAACAGGCTGGAGGAAGGGCACTAATGGATCTCCTGCATGGCTCTGGTGACTGCACCATGGGAGCAAGGAGGAAAGTACACAGAACCAAGATAAGAAGCTCCTCTCTCTGCTGTGCCTTGCGCTGTCTCTCCATCACTCTCTGTTAACAAGCTGAATACTGTACCTGTTGGCAAAGGAAAATTGTTTACAGGGTCTGTCCCAACCTTCATAAATAGGGTAAAGCAGAGTGGCTTTGGGAATTGAGAGGCAATAAATGAATGAATAGCATGACTAGGTAATGTCAAACTTATCTTCCAGTTTATTATTTTTACTATTAAACCTATTCTCATGAGTTCTTAAGTTTAGAGAATATGTTCTTCAGTTCCACAATTCCATTCGATTCCTTTCTATAAATTCCAGTTCTCTGGTTAATTTATCTTTTCATCTATATTCTAAATGGCTTTCTCCACTTTCTTGCATATGTAAATCATATTTATTTTCCAGTCCATGTGAGCTAATTCTAGTATCTGAAATACCCTTGGGCTTTTTTGTTTTGTTTGCTTTTTTTTTTTTTTTTTTTTGGTTATCCATCACATGGCCCTGTTTTTGGTGTTTCTGGTAGTTTTGAGTGAATGTCAGACATTCCAGTTAAAAAACTATAGAGGCTCCAGATAACGCTATCTTCTTCCAGAGAGAGGGTTTATTGTCCCCTCTGATAGGGACATAGGCTGATGTGATTGGTTGATCACTTTAATCCAGTCAGGGATTTTGCTGAGTTGAGGCTAGTTTTTGGCTTTGCTAAGAGTCTGTTTACTTCTGCTTCACTTCTGTCCTGGGATAGTGTTCTTCAGGGTTTTACTTGGGAAGCTGCAGTGGCCAGTATTCCTAAACAATTCTAAGTGCCTTGGCCCACAATATACTTTAAGATAGAATTCTCTGTCATTTGTTAAATATTTAAACACACAAGCAGTATGGATCCCAAAGTCTAAATGTTGTCTTACAAGACTGCTGATTGCTTTGCTCTGCTTTTCACAGGCATTTTCTTAATTTTCAGCTTCTTGACCTGGGCTACCCCGGAATTCTTCAAAGTCTTGAGGGGAGCTGGCTGCATGTTTGAGGTCTCTCAACACTGCCAAAAGTTCCAGTGGTTTCTCTAAGCCTCAGCAGCAGTTTTGTGACTGTGCATAGCCTGGATTATCAGCCTCTCTCCTGTACCCTGAATTTGCAAATGTCCCCTGGGTAAAAGCAGCTGGAGACATCAGTTCCTCTCCCTGAGGTTCTCTCCTGATTCTCAGCCTCCCAGTTCTCATTGCTTCCCTAGATAGCAAATACCTTCAGATAGATTTAGCTTTCTAGTTGTTTTTATTGAGAGTGCTGGTCTGTGTAGAGCTACTTCATCCCACCTGGAAGCCTAAGTCCTCTGTATTATATTTTGAGAACACATAATTTTACAATTTACTTTCAAAGTAATAGTACAAAAGACTTCAGCAGATGATAAAATACAGTGTACATGTATTATACCTTGGTAGGAATACAGAATTAATAGTTAATTGTTAATAATTAATAAAAATGTTTGATATTAATAAAATATTCAATAAGATTAATAAAAATTCATAAAATGAAGATAACAGTACTTCATTTTTTATGAAAACCTAGATGTTAACTTCCAATATATACATTCCTAAGGTAGAAATAAGAACATTATTTAGCATGGCATCTCTGGTTCTCTTGATTTTAATGCAGCATGTAATCAAAGGATGCATCATCAGTAAATGACCCAAGAGAATATGAGAAAATTACTAGAAATTTTGGTGGAAAACTGGTTTATGTGCTGATGAACTAAAAACTGTTGTATTTCTACCATGTCTATTTTCTCAGCCAGGGAAACGTTTTATGAGGTAGGAAGAAAGTTAATATTATGATTATTATTTTTTAAATATACTTCCTAAAGGAAGATGTGGAAGAACCCTTGTTAAAAATTATGATGTATGATTTCATCTGTTTTCCAAAGGTGTTGCTATTATAGCCAATTATAGATTAAAAAGAGTATTAATATATACACATGCATACACAAATAATTTGAAAGCATGTGTTATAAACAAGGCTTTAAAAGCATAGTTGTAGAAAAACAACATCTTGAAAGCACAAATAAGGTACATTAAAAATGTTCACTCTCATAAGACAAATGAAAAAAAGGCAAACCAAGTTATTTTTTGAAATCCAATGGCAAATATAACATTTAGCAGATGTTGCCAGTTTTGATTTACTCTATTGAATTTGTAAAACAGCTTTTGGGAAAATGAGGTACTGAGTTGAGTGTAAACCATTGCAATTCAAGAATATGCTTATCCAGAGGAGTTATTTAATCAGTTTTGAAGATTACCCATTGTCTTTGGTTGGTCGTCTCTTGCCATCCATCTACTCTTAGTCACCTCCTATTCTCTCCACCACTCTCTTCAAAGAGCTGGATTTTTAGATAATAATAATAATAATAATTAGCATTCAAAATGCAAATAAGTACCAAGAAAAACCAGTCTATAACCCTACATGAGTTAAAGATGAATATTCACGGTTTACTAGATATTTATTTCTGGTGCTTTTCTGCCTATGCTACGTAGACATATATGTACAATACATTTTTCAATTTTTTTAAACTTTATATATTATCATAAGCATTTTTCCTATGACATTACAGATTTATTGTAAGCACCTTTTAAAATTGGCTTCTGTTCTTTTGATCTGTTCCTGATTGCTAGTACCTCTGCAGGAAGATGAAAGATGTATCTCAAACCAGTCCTTTTTCTTTATTTTTGTTTGTTGCTCATAGAGAGTTCCACTTGAAGCTAAATGAAATGGTGATTACTTGCGAATTCTTAACCACCTTTCCCCTTATCTTTACTAATAGTTGGTTATAGTTAATAACTTACTAAAAAATCTATTAATTCATCATTTTAAGACTAATGTCTGTCAACAGGGATTCTACTTTTGTTTCTCTTAAGAAAATAAGGGAGAAATGAAGGTTTTAGTAACATTAAAATTATTTTTGGCTAATATATATATACCATTGCGCAGAAGATAGAGAATCAACCTTTCACTAGGACTTTGGTTTAATTGGAGAATCAGGACTTAGACATTAAAAGGGAAATATTGTAGCAAGTTACATAGAGTGTATTGTCATAGCACATTATATATATCTTTGTTGCATTATATTCTGTCTAGTAATTGGTTGTTTACCTTTTTGTCTTCTCTATATTTGTGACTACACCTTGAAGGCAAAGACTATTATCTTACTTGTCTTTAGTTTTCCTAACATCTATTTGTGGTACCAGGCACACTAAGGTTTTTTTTTTGTTTTTGTTTAAATGAATGAATATGCTGAGCACCACATTCATGGGTACAGGAAGTTTGATAAAGTAGTGATTTATTGTACCTAAGGTGATCTGAGACTTTATGGAAGAAGAAGAGTTCTAGCTGAGTCTTCAAGCAAGAGCAGAATTTAGAAGGCAAGAGAGGAGGGGATGGCACTGTAGACACGGGACAAAACTACAGAGAAGCATCATATACCAAGGATGGCATCTTGGAAGCACTGAGCAAGCCAGTTTGCTTGGAGCAGAGTTTGCATAGGCAAATAGTAGAAAATACAGTTACAAAGGTAGGTTGATGTAGAATTGTAAGGGGTTTAGAATACATTGCCAAGGGTTATTCATTGCTAGTCTGTGCTGTGATTTAAAAAAAACTTCCACAGCCTTAGGTTTTGTTTTCCTTTTTTTCTTCTTCCTAATATGTTTTACCAAGACATTGAAACTTTTGTGAGATGTTCATGATTTGAGGATATTTTTTCCTTTATGATACTGAGGATTTCAGAAATTTTTAATGCCTCTTTAGCCACCTGCTGTTAAGTAAGCTTCCTGAAATAGTTATGAACTTCATGTGTATACATTAGATTTTCAGAGGAGTCAGACTTTTATTATATATTTAAAAAGAATGTACAATTGATTGTTGATTATATTTCCTCAGGATCTTTAAATTAATTATTTCATATTCTTCACTTGTTTCAAAGGCTGGTCTTACAAGTAGCTTTCTTTGTTTGCTTTTGGTATACAGGGTCTTTTGAGGAAAGGGCTATTTATTTTTTAATAAAGTTTTAATTTTAGAATTTTAGTTTTAGATTTATAGAATTGTTGCCAAGACAGTACAGAAAGCAGAGAGTTCTTGAGTGCCTCACATTCAGTTTCTCCTATTGTTAATATCTTATATTACTATGGTATGTTTGTGGCAATTGATAAACCAGTATTGATATATTATTATTAACGAAAGTCCATACTTTATTCAGATTTTTAAAGTTTTTTCCTAATGTCCTTTTTCTGTTCTAGGATCCCATTTAGGATTCCACATTGCATTTAGTCATCATGTCCGTTTGGGTTCCTCTTATGACAGTTTTTCATATTTTCCTTGTTTTTGATAACTTTGATGGTTTTGCAGAGTAACTGGTGGGCTATTTTATAGAATGTCACTCAATTGGGATTTGTCGGATTTTTTTTCATGTTTAGGCTGTGGTTGTGGGCTTTTGGTAGGAAGACCTCAGAGGTACAAAGACGTTTTCATTACATATCAAGTCATATTGATAGTCACATACTATCAATAGGACTTTTCAGTGTTGTTGACCTTAATCACTTGGCTTGAGGGAGTGTTTGCTATCCTGTAAAGCTATTCTTTCTTTCCCCCTTTTATACTGTACTACGGAAGGGACTCACTGTGTGTAACCCATAGAAGTGGGGAGTTATACTGTCTTTGAGGGCAGTGTCTAATAAATTATTTGGAATTTTACTGCATGGGAGATTCGTCTATTCTCCCCATTTATTAATTTATCCAGTCATTTATTTATATCAGTATGGACTTACAGATATTTATTTTATACTTTGGGTTACAGTCCAATACTATGTTATCTATTTTGTTATTCCAATTCTTCCAGCTTTGGACCTTGGACATTCTTTCACTTGATTTCTGTATTCCTTTGACATGCCTCCATCATTATAGGGTTTTTATTTATTTGTTTTTATTTGTAACATTTTCTTACTTTCTAGCACTATGAGATGATCTAGGTTAATCTTGCCAGTTTCTTGCTTCAGTCTTAGTATCAGCCATTTATCTGAGGAGCCCTTGTCCTTTTTATTGGAGAAAGGTCTTAGAAACCAAGATCTGAGTGCTAGGTGTGCTGGTTGCTACTGGGATGTCATTGCTTTTATTTAGGTCCTTTCAGCTCACAGAACAAGGAAATGTGCATATCTATAAATATTTGTATATGTAGCCATTTGTACCTATATTAAGGGAAACATGATTTCATACTGTTGTCTTCAACTCTTATCCACTTCCACATGGGTCATTCTAGTCACCAGGAAGGATTATTTTAAGATCTCATTTGTGTATGTACTGATGTCTGTCTTTCTGTGATATCACTCCTATCTTTTAGTTAGTTAATACCTTCTGCAAATATGTATTGAGTCTATATTATATTTAAGCCTTGCACTAAGTGCAAGGGATACAAAAATGAATGATTCATTGATGCCTTCACAATTTCTTCAATACCTGTTTTTTGAATACCTCATATTTAGCATTGTGCTCCATTCTCACACTTTAGTAGTGGGGAAAATATGGCTACAGACAGTTATGCTATGAGGCAAAATGATACAAGGTGGGAAAAAAAAGTGTGTTCTTGTGTTGCTTAAATAGTAGCTAAGACTGAGTGATTTATAAAGGAGAGTAGTCTCTTTTGGCTTACAGTTCTGCAGGCTATATAGAAAACATGGCATGGCATCTGCTTTTGGAAAGAGCCTCAAGGATCTTACAATTATGGCAGAAGGCAAAGAGGAAGTAGGCATGTCACATGGTGAAAGCAGGAGCAAGAGGGAGAGGAGGGCTGGCCATACTTTTTCAAACAATCAGATCTCATGTGAATTCAGAGTGAGAACTCACTCATTACCATGAGGTTAGACCCACCCCTATGAACCAGACACCTCCCACCAGGCCCCACCTCCAACATTGGGAGTTACATTTCAGCATGAGATTTGGAGGGGACAGAAGTCCAAACTATATCAGAAAGATAATAACAAAGTTCAAATGAAGAAGAAATTACTTCAGGAAAGACAGTCACGTGATGAATTTAGCAGTTAGAACCTGGTGAGGTGCAAGTGACAGAAAATACAATCAAACAGGTTAAAAAAAATAGATTGGTTCATATAACAGTAAAGACCAGGAGTAGAACTAGCTTGGGGTGTGAATAGTTTTAGGGCTTAAACAATGTAATCAGGGCTTTGCTCTGCCTTCTGCTCATGCTGATATTATCCTTAGTCTCTTCCTAGTACTTCTAGGTGAACATCATAACACATAGTTCCAAAGAAGAGAAAGTCTGGTATCACAGAGTCTTGGAATTGAGACTTGTTTGTCTTGACTCTTTTCATATAGGTCATTGTATCCATGAACATTATTGCTCTGGGGCACAGAATGTGCTGATGAGCTTAGCTTTGTACATATGCTTCATCTGTTTCACAGATGTTGGTTTTGTGATTATTATTAATTAAGGTATTCATTTTTGTTTTGTGAACTTGTCCATATATTTTACATTTTTTTAAAAAAAGAGCTAAATATATTTAGCATATAAATATTAATCAGTGTAATTCCTCAGATTCAGGTAGTCCACTTAATCCTAAGATGGCTATCTACAAAGAAACTTACTCCTAGACACATCATGGCAAATGACAGAAAACCAAAGACAAGGAGAAAAATCTGAAAACAACCAGAGAAAACAAAAGAGCAACCATTAGATTGTTAGCTGACTTCTGAATAGCAATAATGGAAGATAGAATACAGTTTAGTGATATATTTGATGTGATAAACTAAACAACAACTTAAAATCCTATGTCTAGCAAAAAGATTCTTGACTAATTTAAGTGAAATAAATCTATTTTCAAGTAAATGAAAGCAGAGACTTCATCATTAGCAAACCTTTACTAATTCTTCAGGGAAATGAAAGATAAAAATCTCAGATGGAAGACTAGAGATGCAGATAGGAGTAAAGAGCAACAAAATGTAATAAAGGGAGCTAGTAGTTAAAGAGGGTATAAAATTATAAATCATCTAGAGGGTGTTTCAGCTAGAATTGTTTTATACATTCTGGTAGTTGTTAGGATTTATGTTCCCAATATATTTCATGTAGGCAAATATTAAAATTATGTAACTTCTTGGTATTTACTCGTTTGGGAGTGGGGAAGTGGGTAAATGCAGGGTGAAAAAAGAAAATGACACTAAAGCTTGGCTTTGCAGGTGGCTAATTTAATGTTGACCGTGTCTGCCATCCTGCTTTCTACATTTATCTTCTTGTATTGCTGTGTAGTGCTGTGATTATTTCATGGGGACATCAGGATATATTGATTGCTGTTTCCTAGCTCCCAAAGATTTCAATTTATTTATTTAGTCTGGGGTAGAACCTGGGTATCAGTGGCTTTAGAAAGCCACTTCTAAGGCTGGGCAACATGGCAAGACCTTGTCACTACAAAAAACACAAAAATTAGCCATGCATGGTGGCTTACACCTATAGTTGCAGCTACTTGGGAGGCTGAGGTGGGAGAATCCCTTGAGCTCAGGAGGTTGAGGCTGCAGTGAGCTGAGATGGTACCACGGCACTCTAACTTGGGTGACAGAGTGAGACCCTGGCTCAAAAACAACAAACAAACAAAACCAATTCTAGTGTTATAACCAGAGTCTAGAACTACAGGTTTTGAAAATGAATATGGGCGAGACAGATCTACATTCTAGACTTAGTTTTATTGATTATTAGTTGGATTATGGTGGATCTATGTATCTATTTATTGTTTAAACTGTTAAGTACCTATCTCACAGGGCCATTTTAGATAATAGAGACTGTAACATTCGAATGTAGAAATGAAAAGAAAACCAGAGGTGTGGAGGCCAAAATGACCAAGGGCAACCTATAATCATTATCAGAGAGAGCTTAGCATGTGGATGTATTTTCAAAGAAGCCCTAAGTTTACCTTTATAATTGAAGCAGTTTGTTTGATTTTTGTACTTATCTTTCAACTCCTGTCGAAATGAGGTTTTGTACTTGCTGAAGTCTTTAGGATTGGAATTGTTCTGCTATACTTGGGTTATCTACAGGAATGGGCACATTACAGAGGAAGAATCTCATAAATTTTGAACCTGGTTCTAATATATGTTTTCTCCAACATTTTTAAAAAGCAAAAAAAAAAAAAAAAAAAAAAAAAAAAAAAAAA
>CAUYLG010024622.1:0-56978 GCA_963573385.1 Cacajao melanocephalus | reverse complement strand
ACCCTGTCCTGCACAAGAACAGAAAATCAAACACTGCATGTTCTCATTCACAGGTAGATGTTGAACAATGAGAACACATGGACACAGGGAGGGGAGTATCACACACTGGGGTCTGTCGGGGGGAAATAGGGGAGGGACAGCAGAGGGTGGGGAGTTGGGGAGAGATAGCATGGGGAGAAATGCCAGATATAGGTGATGGGGAGGGAGGCTGCAAATCACACTGCCACGTGTGTACCTATGCAACAATCTTGCATATTCTTCACATGTACCCCCAAACCTAAAATGCAGTAAAAAATAACCCTGTCCTGACTATGTCACAGTGTATTTGAGGGTATTAAGATATATTGAGTATGTGAATGGGCCTTAACCTCTTATATTGCTAGAGAGTTGAGTATTGCTGTGAGAAGAAAGGATGTAATGTAGGAAACAGCTTCTAATCCAGTCAGTGCTCAGCCCAAAGTAGGGATGCTTTACAAATGGTTACGGAATAAATGATGACTGTTAAATAGCCTAAACTGAAACTCTAATATTCTTGATTCTAATCTTTTAGGAGCTTTAAGGACGTGCTCTAGGGTTTTTATAAATGTAACAGGTATAATGCATGTAGAACTCTCTAATTTTTAACCAATCCTGTCCAATTTACATTTCATCCATGGGTGAGTTATTTTTCTTTGTTCTTAGATGGGAAATTTGACATATCCTGTAATTTTTCTGCTCATTCTTAGGTAACTGTTAGTCATAAGATCATGAGTCATAAGGCACTAACTCTGTTCTGTTTTGTTTTATTTGTAACTGTTCAGTACTCCAAGATATTACTCAGTCTTCTTCAATCTTCCATTAAAGGTCCTCCTCTCCCATCCTTTCCTTGGATATGTACTTGGGTTTCAGCCTCCATTCAGGGCTGGTTTCTTTTCTCTTACTCACTTCACAAGCAAGTAACTTTTACTGTTTTGCAACTCTGGTTTGGGACATGCGAGACAGAGAGATGAAGGGATAAAGCAGACCTTCCTTAACTGGGCTACGTCAAGTTCTCTGGGCTTGGACAACAGTTAGAACTGGCTCTTTCTTGATATTTCAATGGAGTCCTCACATCTTCCAGTTATTGTCAACTCTTGAACACAGACATCGTTATTTTATTTCTCAGGCTTCCACACACCTCTAAGCACCAGATTCTCTGCTGGTTTACTCCAATTGCTGTTCTTTTGTGTTCTCATTGACTTGGGGCAGAATTTTAAAGGGCTGTGGCCCAGATCTCTTTCTCATGAGTAGTCTATACTTGCATCAAAGACACACTCTTGTAACCATTTTGCTTGCAAGACTACGAAGGTGTAGGGGATTCCAATGAAGTAATTTTATCCTGCTGCCATAGGTTAGCTACTTTAGAGTCATATCAGGATCACATGGAATATATAGAAAGCTCTTCCAAAGCTCCCTCTTGCTGTGATTGGGTTAAATTTTAGCATCTCTTTCACCAGCACTGCATCTCTCCATGGCCCCCACCTTTATTGGGGAGGACTCTGCAGTTCAATAGCTCTTTCTAAGGAAAATCTCACAAATCCTTGTTTCTCTACTTTCTATCTTGGCTTATGTCCTTGATCCTTCTGAAAGGTCTAAGATTTATGAAACCATGTCTCAACTATCTCTTATAAATTTTTCACATGAGAATCATCCCACATTCACAGTGGTATCTGATATTTCTTATAGTGATGCTTTAGTTGAAACTTCAGTATTTACACCCTACTACACAAACAATAAATTATTTTCCATCAAACTGTAAAGATTTAATCTCTCTGAGGGAACTATTCATTATCAGTAACTTTTTATAGAATGGGGACCTGCAAGGATTCCATTGTAAAGAATTACACTGCTAAGAAGATTGGAAAATTAATACCCTAGTGAAACACTTTGTTCAAGAATGTGTCCATATTTCTAAGTGAATATTCTTTAACAAAATATGAATCTGCTATGTGAATAGCACTGAGCTTATTTCTGGGCAAGTACCACTACCATCATGACTAGTATTAAAGTCTACAATCAGGTAACCAGAAAGCTATATAGGGAACTCTTTGCCCTTCAGATCTGGGCAAAATATTCTATCACGTTGGATTCTGTGCCCCTACCCTATTGTCTCACTCCCAGCGTTTCATTATTTCTAGTAATTTTGTTAAAGATATGCAGTATGATGACAGGCAGATGGAGGGATTGTGTCAGCAAATATTCAATTTTTTGACATCTCACAGAACCTACTTCTTCTCTCTTTCTCCTCCCTCCTTCTCCAGAGTAACTAGAAATTTCTTTCCCCCGTTTTTCTCAGATCAATTCTATCCTTAGGCATTGTTAGAGTTGTATCTTGCACAGTCAGCCCTTTTCTAAGCAGATACAGTTCACTTCATAATGGAAATTTTGGTGCATCTAATTTATCCTTCAAATTATATTAATAACCTAACCCACACTTGGAGAACACCCTGCAGTTTATGAAACACATGTGAATCTATACGGGATCTTGATTTTTTTTAAATTTTCTTAGGGTGCAGATAATATAGGCATTATTATTTGCACCTTATAAACAGAGGGACTGTTAAAATGTTATCTGGATTATTGGAATTTATAATAGAGGAGAGACGATATATAAATTATAAATTATGAAAAAAGGCAATTTTAAAAGTATGCATAAATAGTATAATGTAGTATAGATTAGATAGCAATTACTTTGGATCTGATAAATCAGAGGAGACTTTGAGTAAGAGAAAAACATTTGTCTGACTACTAAAAAGAGGCAGCTTTTTGTCCAGCCGTAAAAAAAAGGGAGAAGAAAATTCTAGGCAGATAGGTTTGTCAGAGTATGTAAGTGAGAAAGCAGGCAACATGGTTAGGAATATGGCTGATTTCTAGGAGCTGAAGTGCCGAGATTCATTTGTGGCCAGTGGAGGAAGGAATGGTTGGAGGGAAATTTAAAGTACTGTGAATAATTTCCTCTTGTTTTATTTTCTATTTTCAATTAGATAAACTGATAGTAAGTACTTATAATCAGATACATGTGAGGATTTGTGTTGGCATAATCGATTATTCAGTCTTGTTCTGTTTAAAAATTAAATCTACAAAAACAACAGAGCTACAAGGAATTTTTTGTCAAAATATTTTGATTCTCATGGGTGTATTATCCTTATGTTACTGGAAACAACGTTTAGCACGATGCAGCTACTTTTTGGAATTACCTTACTAAAGGAGGGCATTTCCTATTGTTTTAAATAAACATCCTCCCTGAGTTTTATATTGGAGAATCTGAGTGCAGGTTCTTTCCTGTTACAGACAAAAGTTAGAGGGTGTATTGTTGATGGCATTAAAAGGCATATTAGGAATTTATACTTTATTTTCTGTGCAAGGCAGTATTTAAAGGTTTTGAACAGAGAAGAAAATGGTCTAACATTACTAGTAGGTACATACTGGGTTATGTATCTCATACCTGGTAAGGTTAGACCATTTTCAATTTTATTATTACTAGGTATGAGATACATAACCCAGTATGTACCTACTCATACCTAGTAACAATAAAATTGAATTTTAAAATCTGACTATGAGCTAGTGGTAGGTGAGAAGATATCTAACATTATTTCTTTCAAAAATATTAAGCACCTACTATGTGTCCAAAACTTTTAGGGTCTGAGACTATTGTGAAAACCGGACAAGCAGAAATTCTGCTGGTGACGGGCCAAGAATGTGATAGAGAGATAAAAACCACCACCAAAAAACAAAGAAAACAATAATGAACATGATTGTTTCAATTATTTATAAAGTGGAAAATTTCATAAAAATAAGAACCAGGGTAACTGAAAATAACTTGGGTATCAGAGTGGCTACTTAAGATTGGAAGGTAACTTTTGATTGAGACCTAAATGCCAGGAAGACACAAATCATATGAAAATGGGTTGAAGAGATTTCCAGGTATAGAGCAAAATAAGGAGAACCATCCCAAGGCAGGAAAAAACTTAGGTTATTAAAGAAACAGAAAGACAGCTGAGTAAGCAAGGATGGAATGAGAGGAAGTCATACAGGGAAGCAGAGGCCAAGTCATGGGCAGGCTGGGCTGTGGAAATAATATATCGTATTCTCAGTGTGATATGGGAAGCCATTGAAGGGTATAAATTTAGGAAGTGAGGCAATCTGATATTTATTTTAACTTTGATTTTTTAAGTTGACAAAATAGTTGTACATATTTATGAGGGGCATAGTGATGTTTTCACATGTGCAATATATAATGATCACATCTGGGTAATTAGCATATCCATTATCTCAAACATCATTTGTTTGTGTTGGAAATAGTCGATATTCTCCTTCTAGCAATTTATAACTATATATTGTTAATTATAGTTATCATACAGTGCTATAAAATACTAGAACTTATTCCTCCTATCTGTAATTTTGTATTCTTTAACAAAATTACCAGAGCAGAGCTGACTCATTACCATGGGGATGGCACCAACCCATTTAAGAGAGATCCACCCTTCATGACCCAAACACCTCCCACTAGGCCCACCTACAATACTGGGGATAACATTTCAGCATGAGATGTGGAAGGGACACACATCGAAACCATATCAGCCCCTTCCCCAGCCTTTCCCAGTCACTAGTATCCTCTGTTCTACTTATTTCTATGAGATTAGTGTCTTCAGTCTGGCATATGACTGAGAGCATGTGAAAGATCTCTCTGGCCTCTGTGTAGATAATTCTTTATAGGAAAGTAAAGAGAAATGCTATGACCAGTCAGGATGCCATCTTAGTTTCCAGGCTGCAGATGATTAGGGTATGGGATAAGTTATGTGAGCACTTAGTGGCTTGGATTAGGTTGGGTCAGAGTCTCAAGTAGGTAACACATTTGTGAGGGGGGGAGAAAATGAATGACATGACATTTTAGCTGTGACAGCAGCATCATGAATCCTAATTATAAGGGATTACATAGACAAAAGATCATTTATATCTCTTTAAGGAGATATACCACTGGAGCCAGTTTAACATTATAAATCTATATAAAGGAATCAGTGATTTAGAAGGACATTGCTTAGAAAACACAAGTAGTTAATTTCACAGAGAAATCTTTGTTTTCATTTCCCAATGCTTGACAACATAATAAACCAATGTAATGATTTCAAATATTCAAGATACATAAATGTATATTTTGTTTAAAAAATTAAAATTATAATTACATATAAAAGTATACACATATAAAAAATTAGTACAGAAGAATTTTCAATGAAAAGCAGCAATCTCTTGCTCTAATGGACCTAATCCCAGTCTTGCTTCCTGGAATTAACTACTTTCAATCTTTCCTTTTAGTTTTTCTGAATGACCAAATTTGAAATAATAAGCTTATGCCATTCTTTTTTTTTTTTTTTTTTTTTTTTTTTAAATTGAGACAGAGTCTCACTCTGTTGCCCAGGCTGGAGTGCAATGGCGCGATCTCAGCTCATTGCAACCTCTGCTTCCCAGGTTAAAGCGATTCTCCTGCCTCAGCCTCCTGAGTAGCTGGGATTACAGGCACCTGCCATCATGCCTGGCTAATTTTTGTGTTTTTAGTAGAAACAGGGTTTTGCCATATTGGCCAGGCTGGTCTCGAACTCCTGAGCTCAAGTGATTCTCTAGCTTTGGGCTCCCAAAGTGCTGGGATTACAGGTGTGAGCCACTGAGCCCAGCCTTTGTACCATTCTTTATTGGTACATATGTATTGGTATATTTACCATAGATGTTGCTAGACTTTCTGCTGGAAACCTAACCTTAGCATGAACCCTAGTGCTAATGCTAAACTTATAATCTCACTTACATGGCCTCTCTCCCATAAATTACACAAATATTCCAAGTTTAACCACCTTCACTGGCTAACTTTGTGACTGCAAAAAGGTAACTTAAGTCGCAATTATTTTCTCTATGGGTTACATCATGGGGTATATTGATGGTCCCTGTTCTCCCCACCCATATAACCTCTGTTAGCTCTACCTTTTTTTTATTGTCAAGATGGATAACATTCATTTATTCACTTTCTTATCTCAACAAAAGAGGAATTTAGAAAGTGAATATATAAAAAAGATTTTAAGTAAAAATTGTTTTTTTCCCCCAATTTCTATTGCTCTTGCAGCCTGCTCCTTCCATGTTTTCTTGTGTTAAAATAAGCCACTTTATTTTTTTTCTATGAGGGCTTCAAGAGTATTCCATTCTCAATCAACCTTTTTCTGAAAATATCTTTTTTATGTTTACATTTGAGTGATAGTTTGACTTAGGGTAGAAATCAAGGATAATAATTATTTCCTTTAGCACTTTGAAAATATGATTGCATTGTTTTATCAATGGGGTATCTGTTGCCAATTAGTTATTCCTATTAGATGATGTGTTTCTGATTTTTTAATCTCTGGTGTAATAGCAGATCTTGTGAGTTGTTTATGGCTATTTTTTTCTTAGTTAAAAATAGAATTAAGTACATCTGGCATCTCTCCCCATGCCAGATGTAGGTGACGGGGGGATGGAGGCAGCAAACCACATTACCATGTGTGTACCTATGCAACAATCCTTCATGATCTGCACATGTACCCCAGAACCTAAAGTACAATTAAAAAAAAAAAAGAAAGAAAAAAAAAAGAATAAAAGACTATCAGACTGAAAGCAGGCAACAGGTAACACCTTTGCAAAAATAGCGTATATGGTGGTCAGAAACAAGAAATATGTTTATTTTAAACTTTAACTTAAATTTTCAATAAGAAAGGCATTTTTATGATTCAAAAGTGAAAACTATGTCAAAGGCATATACAGAAGCTTTCTTTCTTCTTTCTTTTTCTCTCTTTTTCTTTCTCTTTTTTTCTTTCTTACTTTTCTTTCTTTCTTTCCTTCTTTCTTTCTTTCCTTCCTTCCTTCCCTCCTTCCTTCCTTTCTTCCTTTTTTATCCTTCCTTTCTTCCTTTTTTATCCTTCCTTTCTTCTTTTCTTTCTTTCATGTGAAGATATTTGGCTTTACATGGCTATGTCATTACGGTACAAGAATATTAAACTTAAGAAAATATTCTTAATTACATACCTATCCTTTAACACAGTGTCTGACTGTCTGACATACAGTTGTTGCTTAATAAATGTTAAACTTATGCCTTCATCTAAAGAATTTTGTAATTGTCATTACCCCAATAGAAAGAAAAAAAAACTTCATTGACTCTTCTTACTTAAAAAAGAAACCCAGTTTTTGCTATGATATTTTAGGATCCACAGAATACTGCCCAAATGTTCTATACAATCTTACACTCATGTTCTCTGCACAAATCTTCTACTGCACTTAAAATGGTCTATTTTGCTTTGAATGTGATATATTTCTTGCTACCTCTTAATCACAAACTCCCCCTTTTCTAGAAAAGTCTTTCTTCAGTATGGTTTTTATAAGTTCTAACATTTTGTTATGCTCATGTTAGGTTTCAGTTCAACTTGAAATCATCTCCAACTTTCACATCTTTTGGTACTTTTTCCACTTCAAAATTTTAACAGAACTTAATGCTTGGGCCTCTTATATAAAACTTAGTGTATATTGACAATATTTTCTAATTCCCATAGATCCTACCCTGCCAAACCAAACCATCACTGAACCCATTGTGAAAGCTCTCAACACACTCAGGAATATCCAGAACTAAATAACATCCTTTAAAGGCATCTCATTTTTGCATCATTTTCAAAGTCAGTATTGTCTGAAAGATAATAGTGACAATTTGAGTACCATTCTATTCCATTTTACAGCCGTTTGAATTCAATATAAAGAAAATATTTTCAATATGGATTTGGATTCAAACTATGAATTTTGCAATGTTAATATCTTTGGTAGAATTTTTTAAAGAAAGGATTATGTAATGTAAATATTCTAAATATTTATAACCAAAGAGATTCATTTTCAAACGCATTCATAATGATAGATTTTATTCAGTATTTTGACATTTGCACATTTAAGATTCCTTAGAGAGTGAATACCCATTCCATGTCAGGCAAATGCCGTGAAAATACCATTTATCTAAAATTTTATGCAATGAAAAACACAAAAATTATGCAGTTTAGCAGAAATGTTAGAATGATATTACAATAACTTTATTTTTGTTGCAGGGGCTTTTAGCTCTTAAAGAACCAGAAATGTGACACCACAGAGTCAAAAAATTCAGAAATAAAATAAGCATTTTATATAATTCTTATTATTTAAACTGATTGTGCCTTTAACTTATGGTTAAAAAATAGTAACTAAAATTTTCATTGAATTGAACTTTTCCAAACCCCTAAATTTTAGAAAAAAAAAATTCTCTAATCTGATACTTATGAAGATGAAATCTCATTGGAGATGAAAAATACTATTCACCCTTCTTTTGCCATTAACAATATTTCAGACGTAATGTATTGAGTTTATATTAAGGAATGGCTTCTTACTCTTATGGACCCCTGCATCAGCCAAGAATGGTGAGTACAAGGGAATTCTCTGCTACTTAGAGAATTTCATTAAACCAGCATTTGATATGCTTATTATCCCTAAAATCTGAGATTGCTGTTCTATAAGTGGAGTCCCACTGAGGCCAATAAGGCTTCTAAATTCTATATGTCACACCAACAGGAAAAATTCCATAACTCCTTATTGGAAATATGATGTTTTATATAGTACTGATTTCCATATACTGAATTTAATGTGATATCAAATAAAATTTTACTTTTTTCATTACTGAGCTGAGTGTTGCTACCCTGCTTCTATGATGCATCCTTACAGGTGATACAGTAAATAGTGGATATGTTCTTTTATACTGTCTTACCCCTCCCAGAAGGACTTAATTTTCTTTGATACAATAACACTTAATGTAGTATCAGTTTCTGTTCTAGATTAATATTTTTTAAAAATTATTGTTATTTTTTGAGACAGAGTCTTGCTCTGTCACCCAGGTTGGAGTGCAGTGGCCTGATCTCTGCTCATGTCAACCTCCTCCTCCTGGGCTCAAGAAATTCTCATGCCTCAGACTCCCAAGTAGCTGGGATTACAGGTGCGTGCTACCACACCCGTCTAATTTTTGTATGTTTAGTAGAGACAGGATTTTCTTAGAGACTGAATATTCATGCCATGTTGGCCAGTCTGGTCTTGAACCTAGATGATCCACCCACCTTGATCTTCCAAAGTTCTGGGATTACAGGCATGAGCCACTGTGCCTGGCCTAGATTAATATTTAACAGCATTTTCACTATGGAGTTATAGACCTGGTTATGAATTTTGGATATCTTCCTCAACTATTGTGTGCTATTCAGCCAATTTGCTTGAGTAATTTGAATTTCAGTTTTTATATGAACAAAACATAGGTAATAACATGTATCTTAGAGGATTTTTCAAGTAGTTATATGAAATAATGTAGGTACAATGCATAGCACCATGCATAATACATAATAAGTACCAGATGAAGTCATCTATTCATTATTCAGTCATTCAACAAATGTTTATCAAACACATAAAATATTCCAGCACTTTATCAGATATTGGAGATATAGTCATCAGTAAAGGTTATATGGTCATATCCAACAATCTCAAAATATTTAGGGACTATAAGAAAAAAGAGATGATTTTAGTTCATGCTACTTGCCTAACAGTATGTATTAGTGTTGCCTGGGATCCCTGGCCAACAATGAGGTCACTCTGGAGGCCAGAGAGTAACTATTTCATACCGTGTTATTAAATTTGACAGGGAAAAACAGAACCAAGAGTAGGACATTCTGACCCATAATATTCCTATCTGGAAGTCAACCATGTCATTTAAGTTTACCTTTTATTGACAATGCAAGTGACAAGGGGATATCTGCCTTCTATTTGAGTGAGGAGGAGGAGTCTTCTTACAACATGTCCGGTAGAAGGAGAATAAGGATACTTTTAAATGGGCCTAACCACTAACCACAAGCAATGAACAAAATAGTACAAGATCTTTGATTTTATTAAGTTCTTATTTTGGAGAGGAAAGATTATAAATAGAGAAAAATGTAAATTACATTAAATAATAGTGATATATTTTAAGGAAAAAGTATGTTATATTCATTAATGAAATAAGAAGTTTTAAACAACCATCCCTCACATTGAGAATAAGTAGAAAATATATAGACAAAATGTGTGCATCTGCTAATTGAGAACATGGAAATTGAGAAGCTAAGAAGCTGGACAAA
Organism: Cacajao melanocephalus; assembly: GCA_963573385.1. Classification (NCBI taxonomy): domain Eukaryota; kingdom Metazoa; phylum Chordata; class Mammalia; order Primates; family Pitheciidae; genus Cacajao; species Cacajao melanocephalus. Next base: position 46,791 of record CAUYLG010024622.1, on the reverse strand, counting down.
GATTTTGATAGATTTATGAATTTGGGGATACAATTGGTGCTTAGGCTACTTCATGTGGAAAGAGCTCTGGTAAATACCCAAGCTTTCAACTGAAACATCAAAAAACTACTATCTAGGAGTCAAATTTATAGAAATTATATCAGTCCTCACGATCGGTGTTACCTGGCTTTGAATCACTGAAATCCCTGGTCCATTTAAATTGTTATGGTGTTAATAAATATATAACTCCTTTCCAGAAGCATAAATAAATCCCCTATGAAAGAATATAAATCTTCCAAAGTTTCAGATTATCTTTCCAAATTTTTCTATCTAACTGGACAAAGTAAGCAGATAAGTGAAAAATAAGTCTTATCTGAACCAAAAACTATTTAAAAGATGTTTTAAACAGCCAAGAGGTGATATAGACACTTTACAGAATATGGATTTGAAGATTTATTTGTTCACAGAATCAAGATGCAAGGCTGGTAATTTTAGCAGAAACTGGGAACTGAAAATATTCAAAATAGAAATATAAAAAACCTGAAATTAATAACTCAGTAAATAGATTTGAAAGCAGATTCACTGTTTGAGAAGACAATTGTTGAACTGTAAAGTTAGGCTAGACTTAAAAATAAATGTGGGCTGAAGCAGAGAGAGAAAAAGAGATGGAAAATATGAATGGAAAGTATGAACAACAAAGAAGGTAGGAAATAGATGTGATAAAGTGATAGGTTCTAATATAACTTCAACTGAAGCAGGAGAAGGACAGGATAAATGGAGTAAGTGAAACAATATTTGGAAAGATTATAGCTGATAATTTTTCAGAGCCTATTAAAGATATTGGGCCAAAGATTGAGAGGTTCTATGAACATAAAATGAGATGGTTGCAAAGGAAAATATACTTAAATATTTAGATACATTACACTAAACTCTTAAGTGTTTAATGTGCTAATTGCTTAATTTAAAAAAAAAAAAAAGTAGGTGAGAGTGATTTTTTTTTAATGTAAACCAAAATGTAAAACATATCTCTGGTTGAGTCAGAAAACTTTCCTTCGTAGTATATTGCTTTTTTCTTTAATTCTTTATGTATTTATTCATTCATTTAATACTCTGAGCTCTAAATGAGATCTTAATTTCAAGTTTCAGTCTCATGTGGGTAGTCCCAAATCTTCTTTTTTTTTCAGTATGTCGGCAATAAAATCCAACCCCCTAACTTAATATAGTTTAAAAATTATCTCACAGAAAAGTCACAGATTTGTATTCTCTTTTGTGTTTAGAATCCTTATGATTTCACTCAATTTCTTATAAGGCCAGACATGTATGAAAGGATAGATGTGTGTTTTATTTTATCTATATGGCTAGATATTTTATGAAGGGGGATTTTCCAATTATTTATATAGACATAGCACTAGAAACAAAAGGTGTTTTTTTTTCTTTAAAATTATTTTGAAGATAGGTGCACTGGATATAAAACACTAAATTGCACTTTTGGGACTTTGAAGATGTAATTTTATTGTCTTCTACTTTCTATTATTTCTCCAGTGAGGTGAGTTGAGTCTGATATCTTTTTCTTCATCACATCTGATTTCTTTTCTTTATAATATTATTTTATATAATTTCTCATTTTTTGCTTCTGTAGAATGAATAGTCTATCTTTTTCAGTGGTTTTTAACTATTAAGGCATCTGCATGTTTTTTTTAAATAGTTTTCAAAGTATTTAAGTTATCTATATTGTTCTTATTGAATCAAGAGTATAATATATTGCTCAATAGCGAGTATATAATTAAGTTAAATATGAAGAAAGTGCTTGTTTTTTCATTGACTATGATTTGAGTCAAAAATAAAATCAGATCAAGTTAGAAACAATTTAAAAGTTTATTTTCATACAAAAAGTACAAATTGCAAGTGGGAAGACTTTAACCCAGGTAGTAAGAAGCCCACCTTACAAGAGTTACAGCACAGTTTGCAAAGCATAAAGAAGGAAGATTTTGACTTTTATTGTGATTGGTTGTTATACATTAGCCTTTTCTCAAAGATAAACAGAGCTATTTAAGCTGATTTGCCTAGAGTTTAATGTCCCTGAATCATGCTGACCAGAATGTAAAATATATTTTGTGTTTATAATTAAATATAACATTTCAGGGAAATCAGTATTACTTAAATTTTGATCACATGGTTATGGGTAGTTGACTCTGGAGTATATGTAATCCACAGCTTCCATTTTTATCTTTAATACTAGTTATAGACAAGTGGAAGAAAACTATACATAAGACATATATCTGAATGTCTTCTACCTTTAAGCTTAGGAGGAACAAATAATATAGTATGTGTTCAAGTAATCAGTGCATATAATTAGAGAAAGAGGAGGATAGGGAAGACAAATTCCCCATACCCTCACTCGGAAAAAGTGTGAATACAAGTACAATGTCCAGGGGAAGATGAAGAGAGGCAGTGTTGGTATGTAGTAGTAATAGTAGTTGGATAGAACTTTCATTGTATGTTGGGCCTCAACTGTGGAATACAAAATTCTAAGCCAATTCGATGATTAAGAATATAAATTTGGAACATAATTTTTATTGTCATTTTATAAACGTGAAACCATGGAGAAGTTATTTATTCTCTCTGAATTTCAATGTGTCATCTGTAAAATAGGGATATTAATAGTACCTAACTCATAGAGTTGTTTGAGAATTAGATGGTATACATAGGTGCTTAGCACAGTGCCAGACTCATGGTAGGTACTTAAATACCAGCTAACTATTATTATTGTTATTTTAGGGCTGTGTGTTATGAGATAGCTTGAGATTATGAAAATGGAAATTTTGTACCCTATAATGATCAAGCATAATATTTTTATTATAATATAATAGTTCTTATGCAACCAATCTTATAAGTCTATTATCTCACTTCTTTCACTGAGACAGTAAAAGGATGGAGACTTACTATTACACATTTTGCTACTTTATTTTCCAACACCTTTGCAATATCAGTCTAAACAAATAAAAAAACAAAGAAAAAGTAATTTGCATTCTATTTCCAAGTGTAATCTTTTGTTAAACCACTATTTTAAAAATATTTTTAAAACTACTACTGTGATAAGCAAGCATATGAAACATCAAAATATATTTATATTAGTGTGCATTTACAGTTTTTAAAAAGGTACTTTATAAATGTCTTAAGCCGTTTGTACAAAGTAGGATAACCAATGGTTAGGGAAAAATCATGAATATCTAGCGACTACTGCGATGAGCTGGTGTACCTCTCTTTAATTTATTTTTATAACTAGGTCCTAAACATTTCTATCATTCCTACTATGTCAGTTCAGTGCAAGTGGTATAATTATTGCTCAGGCATAGATTAAGGAAATAAAAACATGCTGGAACCAGTCTAATAGCACTGTATTAATTACATATTCTTTTCAAGTTTCAAGAATCTTCACTAAAACAGAAGTTTTGTTATTTGGTGGCTTAGACCTTTTTCTTAACACAAGAAAGCAAGAATTCTTACTGAAAATCAAGAAATGCATCATTCAAATAATTGTTTAAAGCATTTGTTATTCAAGTACTAATTTACCTCAGTCTATGTTAAAGAGTAGAGTGGCATATGGAAAATAATAATGATAATGTTCCTAAATAGCTAAGAATCTGACTGGGGAAATTACACTTGCCTTGAGCAAAACAACAACAAAAATATTATACCAATGAAAAAATAAATAATATCTCAAATAATCTGTGTATCACAAATAAATGTATTTTTACATAGTCTGCACAAAAGATTAGAGAATATAATGTATGTAGTAAGGTTGGTCCTGAAAAATTCATGGAAGTTAAATCATGAACAGGGAATATTAAGTAATAATAAACCATCAGATACCACTATAGGCTTATTAGAAGGTCTGAAAGTTTACATTAGTGAGAGAGGGGAGCAAGATGATGGAATAGAAGGCTCCACCTATCATCATGCCCCTCTCCCTACAAGGACATCAATTTAACTACTGTCTATATAGAAAAAGGAAATCTTCATAAGGACCAAAAATCAGGTGAGTCTTATGGTACCTGTTTTAACTCTGTATGAGTATAGTAATACCTAACTCTTCAATGTCCAGACACTGAAGAACGTTTGCTAGCATCAGTGCCACCCAGGAAAGCACTACCTCGCCAAATGAAATAAATAAGGTACCAGGGACCAGTCCTTGAGAAACAAAGATATGTGACCTTTCATAAAGAGAATTCAAAATAATTATGTGGAGGAAACTCAAAGAAACTCACAATAACACACAGAGAGAAATTCAGAATTCTATCAGATAAGCTTAACAAAGAGATTGAAATTATTTTAAAAAATCAAGCAGAAATTCTGGACCTAAACATTCAATTAGCATACTAAATAATGCATGAGACTTTTAATAGAAGAACTGATGAAGCAGAAGAAAGAATCAGTGACGTTGAAATCAGGCTACTTGAAAATACACAGTCAGAAAAGACAAAAGAAAAAAGAATAAAAAACAATAAAGTCCACCTATAGTATCTTGAAAATTGCCTCAAAAGGGCAAATATGAGTTACCGGCCTTAAATGGGAAGTAGAAAAAGATATAGGAGTAGAAAGTTTATTCAAAGGGATAATAACAGAGAACTTCCCAAACCTAGAAAAAAAAAATCAATATCCAAGTTCAAGAAAGTAATAGAATACCATGCAGATTTAACTGTAAGAAGACTACCTCAAGGCATTTAGTAAACAAACTATCAAAGATCAAGGACAAAGAAAGGATCCAAATGCAACAAGAGAAAAGAAACAAATAACAAAGAATGCAGCTCCAATAAGTCTGGCAGCAAACTTCAGTGGAAACCTTACAGGTCAGGAGATAGTGGCATGACATATTTAAAATGATGAAGGAAGAGAAATTTTACCCTAAAATAGTATATCTGGGAAAATATATTTTAAAAATAAAGGTGAAATAGACTTTCCTAGAAAAACAGAAAGTGAAAAATTTTATCAACATCAGACTTGTCCTACAAGAAATACTAAAGGGAGTCTTGAATCAGAAAGGAATGGATGTTAATGAGGAATAAGGAAGCTCTGGAAGGCAAAAAAAAAAAAACCTCACCAGTAATAATAAATATACAGAAAATGCAGAATAATATAATCCTCTAATGGTGATGTGTAAACTACTCTTATTAAACAGAAACACTAAATGATAAACCAATCAAAAATAATTACAACAACTTTGCAAGACATGGTGCAATAAGGCATAAAAAGAAACAAGAAAAAAGGTGGGAGAAGAAGTTAAGGTGTAGAGTTTTTATTAGTTTGATTTTTGCATTTTTATACAAATATTGTTAAGTAGTTATCAGTTTAAAATAATGGGTTACAAGATAGTATTTGCAAATCTCATGGTAACATCAAACACAAAAACATACAATGAATTTTAAAAAATAGAAAGTTAGAAACTAAATCATATCACCAAAAAAAATCACTTTCACTAAAGGAATACAAAAAGGAAGGAAAGAAAGATCACAAAAGAACTAGAAAACAAATTTTAAAGTGGCATGAGAAAGTCTTTACTTATCAATAATAACACTGAATGTAAATGCACTAAGTTTCTCAATCAAAAGACAGGAGTGGCAGAAAGGATGAAAAAACAAGATCCACTGATGTGCTTACAAGAAACACACTTCACATATCAAAACACACATAAACTGAAAGTAAAGGGATGGAGAAAAATATTCCACACCAATGGAAACCAGCAAAGAGTAGGAATAACTATATTTACATTAGATAAAATAGATTTCAAGACAAAAACTATAAGAAGAGACAAAGAAGGTCACTGTATGATAATAAAGGGGTCAATTCAGCATGATAATATAACAATTTTAAATATATATATGCACTCAACACAGGAGCACCCCTATATATAAGCCAGGTATTATTAGAGTTAAGAGAGAGATGGGCTCAATACAATAATAGCTGAGGACTTCAACATCCTACTTTCAACATTAGACAGATCTTACAGATAGAAAATCAACAAAGAAACAATCACAGTTAATCTGCACTACAGACTAAATGGATATAATCAATATTTACAGAACAGTTCATCCAATGGCTGCAGAATACATGCTCTTCTCTTCAGAACTGGGGTCATTCTCAAGGGATAGACCATATGTCAGGTCACAAAACAAGCCTTAAAACATTAAAAAAGTTGAAATAATATCAAGCGTCTTCTCAGATCACAATAGAATAAAACTAAAAATAACGAGAAATTTTGGAAACTATACAAATACATGCAAATTAAACAATGTGTTCCTGAATGGACAGTAGGTCAATGAACAAATTAAGAAGGAAATTTAAAAATTTCTTGAAACAAATGATAATGAAAACACAACATATTAAAACCTATTGAATATATCAAAAGTGGTACTAAGAGGAAAGTTTATAGCTGTAAGTCCCTACATCAAAAAAGAGAAAACTTCAAATTTAACAATCTAACAATGCATCTTAAAAGAACTAGAAAAGCAAGAACAAACCAATTCCCAATTAGTAAAGAAATAATAAAAATCAGAGTAGAAATAAATAACATTGATATAGACTAGAAAACATTAATGAAACAAAAACTTGTTTTCTTTGAAATGTTAAACAAAATTGACAAACCCTTAGCCAGATTAAGAAAAAAATGAGAGAAAATATATATAAAAACAGAAATGAAAAAGGAGACATCACAACTGATATAGCAGAAATTTGAAGGACTATTAGTGGCTACTATGGGCAACTATATGCCAATAAATTGGAAAACCTGGAAGAAATGAACGAATTCCTATACACATATGACCTATTAAAGCAGGATATTTCCCTGACCTCTTCATGGGATGCACAACAGGGTTGCCTCATTTACTCAGCCTGTCACCTCAACTCCTTGCAGGAGGGAGCACATGAGCAAATGAGACAGGCATTAGAGGGCATGAGTGCTGAACCCGGCTGGCCTCTTTGTGTCAGTTGGATCAAACTGCACTCACTGGGACTGACTGCATCCCATCCTTGTGGAAGAGAGTTGGGCAGGTGAAAGGGTGCAGGAGCTGGAGTGAGTGCTTTTGGGGGCCAACAGGAGTAAACTCCATGCAGGCACTGTGGCAGCATCCAGGCAGGGTACCTGAGACTCTCAAAGCGCCAGAGGATGTGTTACAGTGCTCTTTTAGCTCTGCCATCCACAGACAGCTTAAGTATTAACAGCTCAGTGGACCTTTTGCCTTTTCACGAGTGACTGCTGCTTTCCACTAGAGAGGTCAACGGGCCAATGTGACAGCCTTTGTGTCCACACTCATGGCTCCCAAGCTCTGTCCAGTGTCCAGGAAAAATGAAGTCACAGGAATGAATTGAATGATGGTAAATGCAGGGAATTTTATTGCCCATGAATGTGGCTCTTGTTGGGAAGGGGAGCTGCAAAGGGGAGGGGGGTGGTAGCTAATCTTCCCCTGAAGCCCAGCCATCTCCGGCCAGATTCTTTTCTGAAGTTACACTGTCAAGCTCTCCCTCTGAAGTCAAGATGCTTCTCTCCAAATTCCATCTGTAGTCCCAGTGTTCAGCTGCTTCTCTCTTCTCTGCCAGCTGAGTCTGGAGTCTATATGTACAGTAAGGGGTGGGGCAGGTTATGGGTCGTTTAGAAAAAGGCAACATTCAAGTGGGAAAACAGATAGATGTTCTGACTTTGGGCCCTGGGTTTCAGGATTTTCAGTTTGAGGGTGGGGTTTTATCAGGGATCGACCCTTTTCTGCCTATAATTTTTCTGCTTTGTGTCCCTATCACTACCAAGATTGAACCAGAAAGAAATCCAATACCTGAACAGGCCTATAATAAGTAATGAGATCAAAGCCATAATAAAAAGTCTCCCAGTAAAGGAAAGCCCATGACCCATTGGCTTCACTGCTGACTTCTACCAAACATTTAAAGAAAAACTAATACCAACCCTAATAAAACTATTCTGAAAAAATCAGGAGGACGGAATACTTCCAATCCCATTCTGCAAGGTCAGTATTACCCTGATACCAAAATCATGGTATACCAAAGTTACCAAGACAAGATATTGTCTTGAAGTTGTCTGCAAGTAGTCTTGTATATATTGTCTTGTAGATATGATACTGTAGGCCAAGATATTGGCCTATAGTTTTGGTTGTTTTATGACTCTTTGTCTATACCACATGTCTCAGAATAAACAAAGACACAAGATGCAAAAAAATCTACAGGTCAAAATCTCTAACAAATATTGATGCAAACAGTCTCAACAAAACATGAGCAAATAAAATTCAACAAAACGCTGGAAAGATCTTCATTATGACCAAGGAGGATTTATCCCTGGGATGCAAGGATCGTTCAACATGTGAAAATCAATCAATGTGACACATCATATCAACAAAATGAAGAATAAAAAGCATATGATCATTTCAATTGATGCTGAAAAAAAATCACTAAATAAAATTCAGCATCCCTTCATGATAAAAACACTCAAAATACTGGGTATAAAAGGAACATACCTCGACATAATGAAAGCCGTATACAACAGACTCACAGCTAGTATCATACTGAATGGCAAAAAACTGAAAGCCTTTCCTCTAATATCTGGAACATGACAAGGATGCCCATTGTCACCACTGTTATTCAACACAGTACTGGAAGTTCTAGCTAGAGCAATCAGACAAGAGAAAAAAAAATAAAGGGCATCTAAATTGGAATGGAAGAAATCAAGTTATCCTTGTTTGCAGATGATAGGATCTCATACTGGGAAAGATCTGAAGGCTACACACATGCGCACACACACACACACACACACACAATCTATTAGAACTGATAATCAAATTCAGTAAAGTTGTAAGATACAAAATCAACATACAAAAATCAGTAGTGTTTCTATATGCCAATGGCAAACAATCTGAAAAAGAAACCAAAAAAGTGATTTCATTAACAACAGATACATTTAAATACCTAGCAATTAACTTAACCAAATAAATGAAAGATCTCTATGAGAGCTATAAAACACTGATGAAGGAAATTAAAGAGGATACTAAAAAAATGAAAAAAAAAATTCATGTTCATGGATTGGAAAAAAGAATATTGTTAAAATGCCCATACTACCCAAAGTGATTTATGAATTCAAAGCAATCCCTGTCAAAATGACAATGACAATCTTCACAGAAATAGAAAAAAAAATTCTAAAATATATATTGAACTACAAAAGACCCAGAATATCCAAAGCTGTCCTAAGAAAAAACAACAAAACTAGAGGAATTACATTACCTGATTTCAAATTACACTACAGAGCTAAAGTAACCAAAACAGCATGGTACTGGCATAAACACAGACACACAGACCAATGGAACAGAATAGAGAACTCAGAAACAAACCCACCCACCCACACTGAACTCATTATCGACAAAGGTGCTAAGAATATGAACTGGGAAAAAAAAGTCTGTTCAATAAATGGTGCTGGGTAAACTGAATATCCATAGGCAGAAGAATGAAATTAGACTCCTATCTCTTGCCACATACAAAAATCAAGTCAAAATTGATTGAAGACTTAAATCTAAGATCTCTAACTATGAAACTACTATAAGAAAACATTGGAGAAAATCTCCAGGACATTGGTCTCGGCAAAAATTTCTTGAGCAGTACCCCACAAGCACAGGCAACCAAAGGAAAAATGGACAAATGGGATCACATCAAGTTAAAAAGCTTCTGCACAGCGAAGAATACAATCAACAAAATGAAGAGACAACCCACAGAATGGAAGAAAATATTTGCACACTACCCATCTGACAAGGGATTAATTACTAGAATACATAAGGAGCTCAAACAACTCTATAGAAAAAAAATTAATAATACAGTCAAAATATGGGAAAAGAATTTGAATAGACATTTCTCAAAAGAATTCATAGGAATGGCAAACAGGAATATGAGAAGGTGCTCAACATCATTGATCATCAGAGCAATGTAAATCAAAACTGCAATGAGATATCACCTTATCCTAGTTAAAATGGCTTATATCTAAAAGACAAGCCACAACAAATGCTGGAGAAGATGTGAAGAGAAAGGGAACCCTTGTACAATGCTGGTGAGAATGCAAATTAGTACAACCACTATGACAAGTAGTGTGCATGTTTCTAAAAAAGCTAAAAATTGAGCTACGATATGATCCAGCAATTCCACTACTGGATATATGCCCAAGGACAGGAAATCAGTATGTTGAAGTGCACTATATTTGCACTCCCATGTTTGCTGCAGCACTGTTCACAATAGCTAAGGTTTGAAAGCAACTTCAGTGTCCATCAACAGATCAATGTATAAAGAAAATGTGGCACATACACCCAATGGAGTACTATTCAACTGTCAAACAGAATGGAACCCTGTCATTTCTAACAACATGGAACTGGAGATTGTCATGTTAAGTGAAATAATCCAGGCACAGTAATACAAATACCACTTGTTGTCACTTTTTTTGTGGGATCTAAAAATCAAAACAATGGAACTCATGGAGATAGTAGGAAGATAGTTGTAAGAGACTTGAGAAGGGTAGTTGAGGGTGAGGGAGGTTGTGAAGTGGGGAGGTAGGAATGGTTAACGGGTGCAAAAACTAGAAAGAATGAATAAGACCTACTATTTGATAGCAAAACAGGATTACTATAGTCAATAATACCTTAATTGTACATTTAAAAATAACTAAGAGTATAATTGTATTTTTTGTAAAACAAAGGATAAATACTTGAGGGGATGGATTTTCCATTCTTTATGATGTGATTCTTTCACATTGCATGCCTGTATCTAAACATCTTATGTACCCCGTAAATATGTACCTCATAAATATATACACCTATTATGTACCCACAAAAATTAAAAATTAAAAACAAAATTTATAAAAGAATACAATGTTTAAAAGCCTAGTCATATTAATTATTGCTAACACTATGGAGGAAGTGAAATCTGATATACTAGTTTTGAGCATATAAAGTGTTGTAATCACTTTTGAAATAGTTTCCCATTTCTTCTGAAATAAGACAGATTTCCCATTTGAGCCATGACATGTAGATGGCTTGTAAGTTGTCAGCTCCACACTTACAAGAAGAAAAGAGCTGAAGAAACTCAAATTAATATATTTTTGAAGCCATCAGGGAACTGATATCACAGGGCAAATTGTCACCCTCAAACCTGGAGAGATTAAAGAACGCAGAGAATCACAGCTGAGATCAGCTTACATGGAACACAGCCACTGGAGTACCAGACTAGAAAAGACACTTAAATGAAAATTTTGAAAAATTCCTGGAAACTGAATGTGGACTAGCATGAGAGTCAGAAACTCCTGGGCACAGTCTTAGAGGAAGCAAACATTCATGGCTTTTATCTGCAAGAAACCCAAAGGTTCTCATTACGGAGAACCAAGAAAATTGCCTTTATGTATTTATTGTTGTTTGTTTGCTTACTTTTGTGGTAGGTTGGGAGGAGGTAATAATTACCAATTTGAAATATGACCAAAGCATTCTTCATAACAAATCCATGTCTTTCAGAGGATAAGGCTTTGCCAGAACTTTGTCAGACCTGTGGTTAGAACAATTATCCAGTTCCTTATTAGACCTTTGGAAAGAGCAATTATCCAGCTCCTCTGGCTTTCCTGTATCCCTTAAAGATACTAGAAAATACTTAGAAGGTCCCATGCTAGGGCACAGGCCCATTAAAATGTTGAAATTTTAATTGTAAACTCATATAAAGACTCCCTGTCTGCCATACCTTATCACTATAGCAATAGGACTCTAGGATAAAACCACTAAAATATAATATGAAGAACTGTATACTGTGAAATCTATTTATGAAGGAATTCTTGAGGAAAACTAAAAGAGAGAGAGAGAGAATAGTAAATGACACTAGTGGAGTTTGAATCCTCTGGCAAATGCAGCTACAGCAAATATTAAACGTAACCAAATGCCTAGCTAAATTATCATAAAACCTCACACTAAAAGCCTATTCGCCTCAGTTTCTATTATCTAATACATTTATTTTTGCCAAAAACTTGAAACATCCAAATATCTATTAACAGGTGAATGGTTAAAAAATTATGACCATACAACCACAGTAGTCATCAGTTTGAAATAAAATGAGCGATAGGGATGAATCTTAAAAAGTATATGCTGATTGGAAGATGTCAAGTCAACAAGAATATATACTCAATTATTCTACTTATATAAAATTCTAGAAAAATATGAACTGATCAACAGTCACAGAAAGTACATCAGTGCATGTCTGGAGACAAGATGGGGGTAGTGGGAACAGGGGATAAAGATTATAAGAGGTGTAAGAAAACTTTTGGGGATGATGAATTCTATTATTTTAATTATGATGATAATTTTATGGTTACACCTATGTCAAAAGTTAACATTTTACTCTTCAACTTTGGGCAATTTATCATTCAATTGTACCACAATAAAGCTTAAAAATTGTTTACATGATTGGTCGAAAGTAGTCTGAAGATGAATAATATAAAATTATTCCTGTTACAATTTCAATTTGATGGATGCAAGCATGTTTTAAAGATCGAAAGTTTGTCTATTTTCAACATGTACTGTCATCTCTATATAGATTTTAGAGGAGTAAATATGTTCTGATAAAATAGTGCTGTGCCTCAGAATGCTATATTCTTGTTTTTTGTTTTTTTTTTTTTTTTTTTTTTTTTGAGATAGAGTCTTGCTCTGTCGCCAGGCTGGAGTGCAGTGGCTCAATCTCGGCTCACTGCAACCTCCACCTCCTGGGTTCAAGCTATTCTTCCACCTCAGCCTCCCGAGTAGCCGGGATCACAGGTGTGTGCTACCATGCCCGGCTAATTTTTGTATTTTTAGTAGAGACGGAGTTTCACCATGTTGGCCAGGATGGTCTCGATCTCTTGTCCTCGTGATCCTCCCGATTCAGCCTCCCAAAGTGCTGTGATTACAGAGTGAGCTACCCCTCCTGGCCCACAGTGCTATATTCTAAATGTGGGTGGCACCATCAAAGGTAGCCAGATATACTTCTAGTTTTCTTTATTACTTTGTTTCTTCAACAAATATTTTTGAACTGGTCTATTTGCCAGAAAAGGTGCATTCAACAACATGTAACAGGCAATAATCTCCAGCTAATTATCTTCTTTCACCTTCCTCCCTTGATTCTTCTACCCTGATGCCAACAGGTCTTCCTTGGACAATTTCTCTTCAAGTGACTCAAGAAACTCATGCATGTTGGAAATCTTTTTTCTATCCGTCAAAACTGACTGCTCTCCAGAGCTCCATTTTGTTTTTGCTTAAAATAGACACACCTTCCCTATGTAGATACTAAGTGTGTCTTCAGGAAAAGAATGCTAATAATTCTCCATAGTCTATTGCCAAATCTACTTTTTATCCCAGATATATAATGTGTAATTCATTGGGAAGATATAATAAGGTCCTAGACCCATTTGGCATCTGCCTTCTTATCTTTTCACTGATATTTCCGGATATCAATCCAACCAACACCGAGCAATAAGCCTTTCAGTTGTTTCTTGATACATTGTAATATTGAGTTAAGAGGAAGAATGTTACTTTCCATGATGCAAAGGCAAACATAATTTGTTTCAATTCATAAATTATAGGTTTGTAATACCTGGACAAATAAAACAGTAAGAATGATGGGCACATTTAGAAAACTTAGAGGCATACATTGTTGAATAAATATATATCTAGTTTACTGAACTTCAGTGGTACATGTTGAAGTGCTTTGTCTAAGTGTTAGTAAACTTAGCATGTTACTTATTCAAAAAGAGGAGATTGTATGAATAAAACTATGGTCTAAAAGCTAAGTGAATGAAGAACACCTAAAGTAAGAGGTGCCAAAATCAAACTGGAGTTTTGGGAAAGATCAGTAATCAACAGAGACAAATAAAAGAGTATTAATAAGACGTAAATAAGGAGATATGGAATTACTCTATTGAATTTCATTAGATAGTGACTTACTAATGAGTATACTTTTAAAAGTCACATGGCTTCATCATATGTAATCTACTTTATAGACACCCTCCAATGTATCATACGTCATATGACAATTTGAAAAAAAATCCAATAACATTGGCTTATAAATAATAGAATTGCACTTTACTCATAGTAATTCTAGGAACTAATTACAGTTGTCTCTCAGTATCCACAGGTGATTGGTTCCAGGACACCCTCAATCTCTAGTGGATATTAAAATCTGCACATATTCAAGTCCCTCAGTTGGCCTTGCACAGCCTAAGGATATAAAAAAACTGACCCTCTGTATGTGCAGATTTCACATCCTTTGAATACTGTATTTCCAAACTGCCTTTGGTTGTGATACACGGGGATGCAAAGTGACAACTCTTCTTCCTTGAAAAAACCCACTTGTATGTGGACCTGGGCAGTTCAAACTCATGTTGTTCAGGGGTCATTTGTAACTTAGAATATTTATTTTTAATAATAGCAAACCATTTACAATGATATATAAAGGTTTTCACAGGTTAATATTTGAGTGTGATTGTAGAGAAAACATTTGACTTTGGAAACACTTGGAAGTTTCAATAGAACTATGTATAAAAAGAACATAAAATTAATATTTATTAGATTTTGAAAAATGGAAAGATTAAAAACATTCAATGTAATTATAAATGAAATGCTAGAAAGGTCTGATGGTATGGAAATTTAAAACTTCTGACTCCATAGATTCACTGAGGAATTTTCTTATTTATAATTGTTACTCAAAGGAATGAGTAATGCTTACAGTTACACTTGTCTTTGGAACATCATTTGGAAAAAGATGATAAGGATGATGAAGTAGGTTAATTTTTATTGAGGGTTACTATGTGTCAGATACTTTTCTACATGGCTTATCCTACTTAACCCTCACATGCCAAAATAACAACAAATTTTATGAGTAAAATTATATGAATTTCTGTATTAAATAAACTTATTAAAAATTCTAGATTTAAATGAGTTGTTTGTGGTTATATCAATGGTATAAATTAAAGCCATTATTTTAAACGTGGCACTAAATTTTATAACCACCTTTTTAATCAACATTCTATATTATCTAATTAATTTTAACATGACCTCCAAAACCCATTCAATATTATGTTAAAAAAAATCCAAACACAATAGGTAAGAATGGACATTGATGTCTGCAGTACCTATGGGTAATTACAAACAAATACCTGAATATCAACGCAATTTTTTTTATTACCACATATACTTTAGAGACAACATGACACTATTTATTAATTGCTATTTCATTGTTCCACCTACAATTTGTTTCCTTTTGTCAACTAGTTTAATATTTTCATTGAAGTAAAAAGACAAATTTTCAGGGATTCTATCATAAAGAAAATTAATAGTGAACTTTAACATAACACATCTTTTGTAAAAGTATTACAATTTTTGTTATTGTTATAGATGTTTTTTACCTTTATAAACCATAAAAGCCATAAATAAATAACTGATCTTAGAAACTAAATAAAAATTGTTACAGCTGAGGTACGCCATATGAGAACTTGAATTTTAACACCACATGACACCATTTTAATTGCTTTCTTAATGTAATTGTTTCAGTCCGTGTTTTAGGGGACATATGGTACATTTTTCTGAGAAAGAGGTTTTTTTCTAGGTTTTTACTATTTTTTACTAGAATTCAGAATTTTAAATTAAGCCTTTCTTACTTTAATCAATTGTACAATTGACATCCTATTTTATTGTGACGTTTTAAACCGAAAGGATCATCATCTAAGATGCTAGCACTTAGAGTCATCAGAGGTTAATATCATTTTGCAATGTCACGGAGCAATTATTTTGTAAATTGCATCCTTCATCTCAAGATGAAAATGGCTTCCTCAATGTTATCAACAGAGTAAATTGTCTTCCTGTCAATATTTGTCATTTCAAATATTGTTTCATCAACACTGAAAGTCAATTTTCCTAAGGCCCTTAGAGCAAGCAAAATTACCAAGTGCTTTCATTCTAATTCCATGAGGAAAATGAAGTAAATTCCAGGCAGTCATTTTGAGTGCTTTAATTTCATGTTTTGTTTTGGAATTTATGGATCACTTGGAAATCAATTCATAAGAAACATAAATAGTTTTCTTTGAAAATGCAAATTTCTATATGCAGTAAGGTTGTGAGAGGTTAGACCTATTTAAAAATGCATAACAATTCCAGCATGTCGTTATTACTTTTTGTAAGACTTTCATGAAATTTAATATAATTTTGCTAAAACTGCACCAGAGAGGAATGACTATGGATTTAGAGTCAGGAGATATAGTTTCAAATCACTGTTCATTATAACCTAATTTCATTCTATTCAGCAAGATAATTAATCTACCTGAGTTTCAAATCTGTTATAATAAAATGAGGATACTAACATAATGCTCACCTGACAGAATTGAAGTATAGATTAAATGTGATAGTATATATGAACATGCTCTTTGAACATGGAAACAAATCTGTACAGATGTTAATCACAAATAAGCATTTCTTGCCTTTGATAGCATTTAATATCCTATGGCCCATCTATCCTGAGGTATTCACCCCAAATGTTTAGTAACATAAATCAGGTTTTGTATGTATTCTCTCCAATAAAATTTTTTAATATTTTTTGAACTTTCTATGATTTCTTCTTCAGATTTTAGGAAGAACTTTGTCTTTAAACTCAACTCAATTCCCCTGAAAGGTATAATGCCATGAAATGAAAAAAATTCAAATGAATTTCTCAATTATCTAACTTGCAAATTATCTTTGCATAATTATTAGAAAGGATATATCGTAATTAGAAATGAGAGCAACTATTTTCAGTATATGTGCCTTTCTTTCACTTTATATCTATGACCTTTGCAATCAACTAGCCATTTTACCTACTTTAATTACATTCACACTTCATTATTTTTGCAATTTCCAGTAACTAGAAGTAACTTTTCAACTATAACTAAATGTAGAAGCGGAGGATTTCAGCCAACAACAGGGATAAAGCAGAAAATTTTTCTCCCAGAGGGCTTCGATCTTTAAACAAATTGCAGTTCTGATATCAGTAGTTGCCTGCATTAACTACCATCTCCACATCCTTATCATTCCTACTCCTGGAGTTCTATAAGATGAATAAATCCTACTCTCACTAGTGATATGCCTGGTGTAATTCATTACCCACTTCTGCCCAATATTTAAAGAAGAAGCAGAGAGAATGATGCTGAGCTGAGAATCCTTGATAGTCAAATGCAAGCATCAATTTTCAATGCCTCACTGAATGATTAGAAATATTATTTGGACCAATAAGCCAAGCCTAATATCTAACATCTTTTAGAAAAGACCAACAAAGTCATACTTAAAGAAGTATGGGTCCCTTCAAGAGCTATATGGATGTGGCTTGGGAGTTCTCAAGAGCAACATACCAAGGTAAAGGTGAAGAGAGAAAACAGAAGGCAGACATAGCTTGCTACATGCATTCATCTCTGAAAAAGAGAGTCACTTGGTGGAGGGAAAATGAGCTGTAGTGTTGGAAGAGAAAGTCCTCATTCAGACAACACTGATAGACATGTACGGTGGTGTGAGGGATGTGGTGAGTGGAGGACGTATTATATTATTTTTTCTTGGCTGCTACTTTTTGTTTTCTAAACATCATTTTAGATCATTGCAGGGTAGTAATCTGTTTCTATTTTAGGCTCATCTCTTTTGTTCCTGGAATTCACCATAGCAGATGGTATTGTACATCTGGTTATGGTTCGGACCCCCTTTTCCACTTGCTTCTCCTTTTTGTCAGGTGGCTTTGCGTGCTTTCAGAGCCTGTGGTGGGGATGTGCAATTACTTGATGGTGACATAGATGCAATACTGACAAGAAGTGGATCTCTGAATTCAGGCCCAAGATCAGTTTGTTGCTTCAATGGTTGCCTGCCTTGAGGTGTTTTCAATACTCCAGACACATCAATAATCTGTAAGAAATAAAATCATGCTTCTGAAACACATCTAATAAAACAACTATCTTGAAAAGAGGATTTCTACTAGGGAGGTCACTGGATCTGCAACTCTGTAAACAAAAATGTAATGTTAAGTAACATATTCAACCACATTAAAAGGGGCTTCTCTAGTGAGAATACCATTACCAGAGCTGGTCAACATCTAAGACACTTAGGAAATACTCCAGAAGCTGCAATGTTGACCACCCTCAAAGTACCCCAAATTTTTGCCACCAAACTTTTCAGAAGATAATGGATATCACCCAATAATAATCATTCTGAATTTAATTCTCATTGAGATTTCATATTTGAAAACATAAGTCATACGCCCATATCCTACTTTCAAGAGAGTCTGAGTATATGAAAATTCTGACTTCTCCTTGGATAAGAGGGATACATGAAGTGAAAAATTAACAGAATATAGGAGAAATATCCACTATTTGCCTTATCAACATGCTTATCACTTCTCTCCATTAACACAGTTGAGCCATCCCCATATTAACAAGACTTCTTCCAGTTGGACGTGTTTTGTAATCTTCACAATGGTCAGCAGAGTTGCCTAGGTCAGTGGCTCCTCCTGAGCTTAGCTTGAAGGTATTTTGCCCACACCTTTCCCTCCACAGTGACCACTGTAATACAGGAAAATTAGACAAACTTCTTCTCATTAAAATTTTCAAAACTTTTCCTGTATATTTGTAAAACATCACTACACAACTTAACAATTAGGTTTTTTTGTTTTTTTACATTATAAAATTTATTACATCAACTCAGTTGTTTGCTTGCAGGAGATCACCTCAATCCCAAACCTGAATCCATCTTATTGTATCTTAAACTTGAATACAGTATTATGTTAACTTCCCTGTGATATACATGCCAAATAATTGCCCAGGTTAAACTTTTTTTTTTTTTTTTTTTTTTTGCCTAGGTCAGAGATTAATTCTTTTACTAATATGCATCAAAAATACATCTACACTTACACCAATCCTAATTCTAATCCTCACAATTAATAAAGAAATCTAATATCTCTGTACATAATGATGTCTAAGTATCTTTTTTTTTGAGATGAAGTGTGGCTCTGTCACACAGGCTGGAGTGTAGTGGCATGATCTTGGCTCACTGCAACCTCCACCTGCCAGATTCAAGCAATTCTTCTGCCTCAGCCTTCCGAGTAGCTGGGACTACAGGCACATACTACCACGTCTGGCTAATTTTTGTAATTTTAGCAGAGACAGCGTTTCACTATATTGGCCAGGCTGGTCTCAAACTCCTTACCTCATGATCCACCTGCATCGGCCTCCCAAAGCCCTAGGATTACAGGCATGAGCCACCATGCCTGGCTGTGAAGCTCCTTTTATAATGGCCTTAACCCATTCATGAGGAAAAACCCTCTGTGCCTAATCACCTCTCAAAGCACTTACTTTCTAACACTATTTCATTGGCCACACCTGAATTTTGGAAGAGTGACATTATTTTAGATCACAGCAGTATTCTGGAAAAGATCACTATTTGAATCAGTAGACTAAGTAAAGAAGATCCTCCCTCGCCAATGTAGGTGGGCATGATCCAGTCTGTTGAGACCCAAAGAGAAGCAAAAGGAAGAAGAAGAGCTAATTCGTTCTCTCTTTCTCTTTCCCTTCTTCTCCTGTCTCTTCTTTTTTTCTCTCTTCTCAAACTGAGACATGCATTTACTCCTGCCCTCATTTGGAATTCCTGGTACTGGGGCCTTTGAGCTGTGGGACTTACTCTACCACCACCCTTCTATTACTTCTCTGACCCTCAGACACAAACTGAGTTATGCTACTGGCTTTCCTAGATGCAGACAGCATACTGTGGACTTCTGGGCCTCCAGAATTGTGTGAGCCAATTCTCACAATAAACCTTCTTTTACATATCTATATATATCCTGTTGGTCCTGTTTCTCTGGAGAACTCTAATACAAGTTGGATATGCCAATACTTCTTGGTCTCTATTTTAAAGCAGATGTGTATATTCCGCATGTCCATCTCAATTTCCTTTTGCAACATTCCCCAATATTTTTCTTTGCTTATTTAATACTTAATTTAAACCACAAACTTTCTAGCAGTTTTGGTCCTGTGTTTTTATAGTGTTTAGTGAGCTTTTAAGTCTGGTTTTGCTATATGAAAGAGGAAACATAGAAATGAGATTATACGAATGCCTCTGCAAGGGGAGATTTCTTACATCCATGGCTATCTGGAACATGGTGCAGCTCTATGGACAAAATATACATTCTTACAAAGTTCACTTGTGACATTATACAATATTTGTAGTCAGGAGAATCCCCTCTTCCCAAACTAGAATATGGTCTCTTGCTAAAATTTCTAGTTCTTGTTTTTACAACATGTCTGTGTTCTAAGAAGAAATAATTCAGGTCTGATACAATGTTGAAAAGGGGGATTTCTCAAAAAATTTAAATTACTACCAAGAAAAACATGAAGATTAAAAGATAATGTGAAACTTAGGACTTGTTGGGACGGGAAGCTGAAAGAGTTCAGTGTATAAGAGAAGGTGAGTGAGCAGTATTGGAGATTATTTACTGAGATATATACTCAGAAAATAACAGCTACTATAGCAGCCACACCACAATATTTGAACTATAAAATTGGCTTTAAAATTGTGGCATCATATTTTAAAAATTCAGGATTTACTCCCTCATCCACCCTTATACTCATGATTTGTGGCAGAAGAAAGGTATCATCTTGTGTTTGTAATTGAGGGAGGAAAAATATAACCAGTAAGGCTGTGAAAGGGTGGATTCACATGGAAAAGCCATGTACTGAAGTAGCTTAATTAAACTGGTATTGAATAAGATAATATATGCCAAGGATACGAAACTGTAAAGTGCTTTAAAAATGTCAGGTATTATAATTATGTATGAAAGTAAGAATGGCCTTGTGTACATGTCTCATTTCTCTAGTCCACCATTGGATATTATGCCATTCAGAAGACCATAATAACTTTCTCAGAACAGAAAGGCCTTATTTCAAAAAGAGTCCCAGTTTATTCACACTCTAAAGCTTTTCTAGTTTATTTCATTTACACAATGCTTTATATCTCAATATCTTAGGGTATGGTGAGGTATTTTGTTTCATCTTGTTAATTCACAAGGTTGTTTTCTTCCAAAGTGGCTCACATTTCAAACAAAGAACATGGATTATTCATTGGTGGAAATAATCTTTTCTTAACCTCCTAACTAGTTTTTGTAGCTGCAGTATTTCATCATGTGGCTGTACTATGTTTATTCAACTATTTTCCCATACATGGGCATTCAGGTGATTTCTGATATTTTGAATTATAAACAATTTGGCAATGAATTACATGAGCATATTGATGAAATATGTTCTTCAGAATAAATTCATAAAATGGGATTGCTGTGTCAAAAAGCAAGAACTTGTGGTTTTGCTATATATTGCCAAATTCTGCTCCATAAATGTACTAATTTACATTTCTTATCTTAACCAATTATGAGAATTTCTGTTTCCCCACAGACTGTCAACACATTGCTTACTCAAGATGTATTTTTAACTTCTACCAATCTGATAACTGAGAATCAGTTAAAATATATTTTACATTGCATGTTTTTCATCATGAAGTCGGATATGTTTTTAAATGTTTAAAGGTTGTTTGTATTCTTAAACTTCTTTTAAGCAGATTTGTCCTTCATGTGTTTTACCAATTTCTCCAGCATTTTTAAGTGTTTTTGTATACTGTGGCATTGGAGTTAATATAATAAATAATGGTGTTTGTTTTGCCATGCACATTGATTTTCTAGTTAAATTTATTAAACTTTTCTATTATCTCATCAATACCTTGAGTATGCTTAGAAAACTTTTCTCCACAGTTAGATTACAAAAGAATTCATCTATGCTTTCAATTTCTTACATGTTTCATTTTTTACATTAGATAACTCATCTATTTGAAATCTATTTCTAAATATAAAGTAAGGAATGAATTACATTGTATATTTTTTGCAAAAACATGTCCAGTTGTGCTAGCACAATTTATTTAAAAGTTCATCTTTATACTAATGATTTGAGATATACCTTTATAATATATTAAATTTCAATTTATATTTTAGTCAATTACTTGACTTCCAATTCTATGCATTGGTCTTTTTAGTTATTTGCCATGTAACAAACCAACTTAAACATAGAGGCTTTATTGTATGTTTTAATATCTAGTGAGCTCACTGTTCTTGTATGTTTTCCTTATGAATCTTAGATTTAAAATATCTAGCTCTAGAAAAGGCTTTTGAATACACTTGATTGCATTAGACACCATAAATTTGAGTTATAAAAAACTGTTAATTTATGATGTTAAATTTTTTTCTAGCCAAGAACTAGAGTTGCTTTTCTATTTTTTCAAGTTTTTTTTATGTTTTTCTGGGATTTTTTTTCTCATACAGATTCTGCACAATTCTTGATATGATTGTTTCTAAGTATTTAAATTTTGCCATTGTGATTGTTTTGATATTGTAAATTATGTTTTCTCTACCACTATTTCCTCTAACTTGCAGTTGTTTGTGTGTATTGAAGAGCAATGATTTAATTCTATAGCAATCTAACAATGAACTCTTTTATCATTTGTGTTTGTTTCATGATTAATTTTCTAGAATTTCCTAGATATATTATATCAAATGCAAATGCAAATAGAGAGTTTCAATTCTTATTTCCCTAATTCATTTACACTGTCTAAATCAAATGGTTAATATAAAACACCTCTGGTCATATTGAAAATAGTGAAATTCAAAAAATAGAAATAAGTAAATAAATAATTTTAAAAAAGAAAATAGTGAACTTCTTTGCTTTGTTCTTAACCTTAGTGAAATTTACTTTAATGTTTTCTCATTAAGTAAAACAATGACCTGATGATTATTAAATTTGTGTGTTTAAATTAATGTAAAAGAAATAGTCATAAATTACTCATGATTTCTTTATGTGTTTTTAATCACACATTGTCAAATAAATTTTTTCCATATCTACCAAGATATGGAATTACTATTTCATTAAATGAAATAGTCTTAGATCTCTGAGTAAAGTTTAATATAATAATGAATGTTTAATATTGAATATTTAAAATTACAAAATATTATATGGAAAATAATGAAGATTTAAGTAAATACAGTGATGCACATGTTCATTAATTAGAAGACTCAAAGTTTTTGACACATCTATCTTCCCCACATTTGTGTATTTATTCAAAGTCATCCAAGTTAAAATCCTAGCAGCCTATGTTTTTAGATATTGATTAGCTGATTCTAACATTTACATAAAAACGTAAATGAAGTAGAATATCCAAAACAATTTTGAAAAACAGTGAACATTGGGACCTTTATCTGATTCCAAGAGTTATAGTAATCATAACAGTGCAGTATTGATGGATGCTGCACTGTTTAGTTTATAAGCCAGTAGAACAAAAGTTTAGTTTATAAGCCAGTTGAACAAAATAGAGAATACTTAAACAAAGCTACATACAAGATCAATCCATTTTTGACAGATATTAAGGTAACTCAAAAAAGAACAGAAAGAAAGACTTTCAGATGGTGCTGGAAAAATCAGATATGTGTATGCAAAAAGTGAACATGATTCTTTACATAACATTACCCACAAAAATTAATTTAAAATGAACTTACTCCTAAATGTAAAAGCTAAAGCTATAAAACTTCCAAAAGAATGTACCAGAAAAAACAATGCAGAAGAGAATGGATAATAAACTGATATATTCAGAAAATGTAATATTGCTTAGTGATAAAAATTCTAGTCATGCAGCATGGATTAAATGTGAAAACATTATGCTGAGAAAAAGAAGCCAGACACAAAAGAGTACAAAGTAATGAGCTCATTTGTACAAAAGTTGAGAGCAGACAAAACAAAAATCTAGTGGCAGAAAGCAGAACAGTTGCATGGATCCAGGAGCGGGGGTAATGAATGATTTCAAATGGACTTAACAAAACTTTCTTTTGTAAAGAAGATGTTTCATCACTTCATTGTGGTGACCAAAATCTTGAAAGTGTACATTTAAAATTGATATATTTATTATATGTAATTATATTTCTCTAATGTTCTAATAAAAAGAAAATATTTATTAGGTAATATTTGAGGTGTTTCTTCATAGTATGTCTTTGAGTAAAAAAAAATGATAATAAAGTGAAGAAACACAATAATTGACTTCATGAATGCAAAACAAAATAAATATCTAGAGGTAGTTTCCCCCCCCCCCCATATTTGGAACTAAAACAAAGTTTTTGTAACTTGCCTCCGTCAAACAAAACATATATTTTCTCAAGCTGACTCTACTCAGTCATACAATTCTCATTGTTGAATCATATTATTTAAATAATTGTTTTTCTGAGATTCTTCTGAGCTGAAATGTTTGTTTTTAATGTCATCTTTCTGCTACTTATTTTTATGTCTACCATTTATGTACTCACTCTTAAATCCATCTATGTCAAATACATTTGTAATATTTCTAATTTGTTCCTTTTGTGCACCTTGAAATTCCATATGCCTTTATGGTTGATAATAATAATCCTTATATTCAAAATATTTTATAGTTATAAAGTTAATTATTCAAAAAATGTTAAACTGAAGTTTATGTATATTCTATTCATACAGAATTAAAATAATATAAATATTTTAATGGGAGGCAATGCCTTTCATAAATTTAAAATTTCAAAGAAGAATTTTTTCTGTCCGTAATACTGTTCAGGACTTGTATAAAATCAAATGCAAATTGATATTCCTATTATTGTGTCAGGACCAGAAATAATACTTCCAGTGTCAACCTCAAACTATGTAACATCATTTATTTATTGATGAAACAACAAATAAATGATGGTAAAAGCAGGTTATATGCTTATGTTATTTAAACCACTGAGTATTTCTGAGTGTTGATTGGCCTCTTGCTGATCTCTGAAGTCCTGCTGACTTATAGTATAATAAAATATGTAGAGATGGTGTGCGATAATAGGTACTTGCATTTGCAGTGGAAAAAAAAATCCTAGCATTGATTTTTGATGGTAGCTTTTAAGAATTTATTATCTGCATGAAAAAATAAAGCTGTATCTGATCTTTGAAGTCTGTAGTAATATACTATCAGTTTTTCTTCAAATAATGTGTGTAGCATTGTGAAAACAAAGCATTTGGATGTTTTAGTGTCATGTAAAACATTTTGTCTTTAATAGAACACCAAGATGTATTGAATACTTAGGTGGAACATGAATGCATTCTGTAAAAGAGTTTCTCAGTTTCTGTGGCTGAGATTAGAAACATGAAATATTTATGATTCGTAAGTTTCTTTATAAAAGTGAGAACAACAAATGGATATGAAGATGAAGAAGAAAATTCTTAAACACGAGTTAAGTTGTCCCTCATACTTCCCCAATATAGTTGGTGACGATTCATGACGGGACATTAACAGATGAAAATATATCCTCAGAGGCTTAATAGAGCTCCATCTGAGTTTCAAAAGTTTTTTATTTTTTGTTTACATTTTGTGTACCAATTTTGAGACATTGTCATCTTCCCAGAGAAAATATTAATGATTCATACACAACCTGACAAAATAAGCTTTTCTGGTTAAGGATGAAAAGATTTAGGAAGCTGATAGCTGCAAAATATGTGCAATGCAAACTAGATGAGCTTTCAATGACAAAATTTATCAGGTAGCTGCAAACTTTGATTATGCCCTTGGAGTTCATTCCTTTATTCCACCAGTATTTTCTCAACTAGTATGCAAAATGTATGCAAAACACTGTGCTAAATACATGGGCGATTATATAAATAAGGAGATCCAATCCTTGCCTTGAAATAATTCAATCCAATTTGCTTAAACGTTTCTGTAGCAAGTTCTGTCTCCATACAAATTTTTAAACGTGTCCCTTAAAACCCCGTGGAAGGGCAGAGGCACTATATTGGCAAAGTGGATGCAAAGTGGGTGGAATTCTCCTTATTCCTATTTTTTCCTGTCCTAATTCAGCCAAAAGCATTCTACTTTTCTTTTTTGACGTTCTGTGTCAACAAAAGTTTTTGCTTGATAAACTTTTGCAACTTTCGATAAAATTCTTGACTATACTTACCTCACCATGCTAGCAATAGAATCTTGGTATTTTCTTTCTTTCTTTTTTTTTTTTTAAAAAGGCTTATTCAAATATCATGTATTTGTTCATTGTTTCAACAGATAATTATCAAGCCTATATAAATGAGATGTAATTATTAATATTTTATATGTTCGGCTAGACCTAAATCCCACCTAATCTCCCAATCTAAGAAAAGATTTGGTGTTGCTTTATCTATTTCCCATTCAACACTTTAGAAGTCCAATTTAAAATCTCCCTCCATACACCCCACAACTTTGACACTTCTTTTTACTATTACTGTGTGTATGTGTCTTCCCATAAGACTAAAAAAAATAAAAGAAAACTCAAGGCAACATTTGCTGCATGGCCTTGCTCTGTTCCCCCTCTCTGAATTGCTTCTTTTAAGAATACTTTACTTTTTGTTTGCTGTAGGCTCTTCACCAGTGCAGGTTCTAAGACCAACATATCTTTAGAATTTTTTTTTTTAAATTACTGCCTTTCAAAATGACAAACATATATTACCCTTGATGCTAGTCCATTCTGATGCTGACTCAGATTTAGTAACATAGACTTTTACTTAAATCGACTTGATCGCACTGTGCAGATATTATCTTCACACCTTGTTCCTCTGTTCTCACATCTATAAACTCATGACTTCCCAGGATTACAATCCTTCCAGGACTGAGGCTCTTTCTTCTTCCAATCTTCCCCATCCAGGGACTGTAATTACCTGGTGGAGAGTGTTTCTTAATGCTAAATATGCCCTGTTTCTAAATTCTTATGTCCAATGCTACATGTTTACCTATGACAAGGTAGATCTCTACTAGTTTTCTGCTTTTCTACTAAACTAAGAATATACGTATTTAGAGAAAAATTAATTTTCCAAAGAAATCTAATGCAGAACTCAAAAATATTCAACAAGTAGCAGTGAAGCTCATCTGTCCACTTGGCTCTTCCTGTCTTCACCAGCAATCTTTGAAACATATATAAAAGCTATCCTGTATTATTCTTTAAATAGTGATAGATTTAAATAAAAAATGCAATTTAAAAAAATTGAAAATGAGCTGTTTATAAACTTTAATGTGTTAGAATCACCTGTAAGGGGTGGTGGATATATAAATAAAAATGCCTATGCTCCATCCCTTAAGATTTTCACTCTCCAGGTCTTGATTTGAGCTCAGAAACATCTATATTTAAAAACTCTTACTCAAAGGCTGAGAAAGGTTAACTCAAGACTAGATTTTTGAAACTAATTATCAAAATATTCTGAAGCCCTTAGAAGTCAATCTATTTTCAAGATCTGAAAGAAATAGGATTTTCCAAGTGCCCTCTTCATCTCACATCCTATAATGGGAGGGTGATTTTCTTAGCAATTCAATTATTACATGTTATTATATATTTTTAAAGAAACCTTTCTCATCTGTTGAGGTGGGTACTAGGTAAGCCATTTCACTATGGAAACATAGGGCACTAAATTCTGAGAATATAAAAATAAATTTCTGTGAAACTATCTTCCCTGGTGTTTTGTCTGTTTCTGAAATTTATATACATATATATATATATATATACACACACACACACACACACACATATATATATATATATATATATACACTCAGGATGATATACACATATATATTTTTTATTTTATATATATATAAATGTATATATACACACATATATTTTATTATATGTATGTATATATGTGTATATACTTAGGATGATATATATATGCATATATATATGTATGATATATATATGTATATATATACACTCTATATATACACATATGTATGTGCAAATATATATACGCATATATATATATATATATATATATATATATATATATGCACACCTCCTGGGTTCAAGCAATTCTCCTGCCTCAGCCTCCCGAGTAGCTGGGACTACAGGCGCACACCACCATGCTCAGCTAATTTTTGTATTTTTAGTAGAGACGGGGTTTCACCATGTTGACCAGGATGGTCTCAATCTCTTGACTTCCTGATCCACCCACCTCGGCCTCCCAAAGTGCTGGAATTATAGGTGTGAGCCACCACGCCTGGTGGCTAATTATTAAACTCCCTCAATTTCTCCATCTGAGGGTAGCATGTGTTTCTGATTATACCCCAAATGAAGAAAACGGAAAAAAAAAAACACATAATCTATAACACATTAAATGCTATCTATGTGATTTTACAAGATTTTACAAGAAACCAACCTGTCTCAATCTACAATAACATGACTGAATCCAAAATAGTAATAACAATAAAGCAGATTTAAACAGAACTGACAGGGTTTCAGAGCTGGGAATGTTAAAAAGCTATCCATTTTTTTCTCTAAGATCTTTTGATGAATGATCTCCCTATTTGCAGCATGTTCTGCTCTGTGGGTCTCTTCAAGGTGCTTACTCCTAGTAAGTGACCACAAAGAGCAGGAGCCGGACCAGACAACATTTTACCGAGTTTCGCAATTCCTGTTTACTTACTGACAACATGCAAGTGTATAAGATGTGCTATTGCTCAGCTGAGAACAAAGAGAAAGGCATTCAGATTTTGAAATAAGAATCTATGGGTCATTTCTATCATGAAAAAACTGAAAATATTTCTAGCATGTTTTATATAGCAGAACACACAATAAGCTTGGTAAATTTTAACAATGCTCAGCAACTAACTTAGGAATTGGGATGGATGCCCAACCACATGTGTCAACCTAAGACAAGTATTTAAAATTGGCCCTCATAACAGGTCACTATGACAACATTTTAGTTCTTCTATACTCACTTTCAACAAATTACTAAAATTACTATTAATTTACTTAAGTGTCTTTTTATAGAAGATGTAGAAATCCTACATCTTCTATATATACTTACTGAGAAAATAAAAAGTATAAAAAACAACATTATTATATTGTAAGTTTTAATTTTATTATTTTAACCAGACCTTGCAGAGTTTTCATCTGTTTACTCAGACTTATCTCCAGAACACTTGTAAAGTGAATCAAATATATGTAGGGCAACTGCTCTTCAGAAAACATCAAGTGCTAACAGATCAACACAATAAAGTTGTTAACTCCTCATAAAGTTAGACAATGTATCTATTGATGGAAATTCTGCAATATCCATCCAACTTTCCTAAATTGCTCTCTAATCTGCTCCTTTTTATATTCAATAATAAATCAAACAATAATAATAATAATATGCCATAGTCATTTCTCTTATTATCTTTGTTACTCAGTCTTAGAGAATAAAGTCAGTTATTAGAAATGTAAATTATTTCTTTGTGCCTTTCAGTTCTTTTGATGTTAAATCTGAATAGATATTCCATATAAGAAATATTCTAACTGATAATTAGGAAGTTGACATTTTAATAGGTTTATATAACACGTATTTTTAACTTCTTTATTGTTTTTGGATAAATATAGAATTGACAATTTTTCCTATAATTATTATATGGAAAATTTTCTATTCACTTTTCTCCTCTCTATATAATAGAGAAAAATATTTTGCTTTGAAAAACTTTTCCTAACGTATGTCGTGTTGTATTTGTTTCAGACTGCAAATTGCACTTGAGAACAAAGAAATAACATACTTGGCAAACAGGAAAGTTGTGAAACAATTCCAAACATAAGCTTCTTCTTGTCAATATTCTGTCATTGCACTCTCTGGCTTGTGCATTACAAAGTATTGTTATTCTTGTTCCTAAGTATAGTTCTTTCTCTCTACAACCACATGGTGACTCTGAATATTTTAGTCTCTTCATGGGTAGGCCAGATTTTAGACAATTTCATGAATGCCACTTTGTTTATAAAGGAATTGGAATATATTTTAGAACTAAGCATTAGTTTTGCAAAATATGTGAAGGAAAGTAAAAATATAATAATTGTGCCTTCAGCTTGCAGGGCAATGAATTACAACAGTGGAAAACAAATGCAGTTGCTTCGAGGGTAAATGTGTACAGCGTGACTTAATTAAAAAAGACACCTGGAGTAAAGAAAGTCAAAATGAACTAAAGGGTAATTTAGGGTAAAACTTTTTCTTTTTTTAGAGACAGGGTCTCACTATGTTGCCCAGGCTGGAGTGCAGTGGTTATTCACAGGCGAGATCCCACTACTGATCAGCACAGGAGTTTTGAGCTGATCCGTTTCCGACCTGGGTCGGTTCAGGGTAAAACTTTCTATCTCTTTAGCTGAGCAGAAACACAATTTGTTCAGGTTACACTAAAAGAAATTGCTTATCTGGCAAAGCTATGAACAGTACCAGTTCTTTCAGCTTCTCACCAAAGAGCGTCTAGGGAATAGTCTTGGGCTCTGTACATTTTCATATCCAAAGTGAAATGAATTGTTTTACAGTTTACAAGAAAATTCCTTAAGCTGTCAAGTTTAAAGTAGCATGCTTTTGAATAAGGCTCATCTAAAACATGAGCTCCTGCATCCCTAAGGGCTTCTGGATGATTTAAGCTTAAAATTTTAGAACTGAGTGAAATCGAAAAAAGAAACAAAGCCAAAGAACACTTCCTAGTCAGAGTGCTATTGCATGGCCAAACAAGGGAAGGAAAATTTGATGCTTGGTTTACTTGTTATCCAGATTCCTATCTTTTTGGTATATCTGTATGATTCCATAAACGCATAAAGAAAACATTTTCTAATTTGTATTCCAGGAAGTGAAAAATAAGTCATTGTAAACCATGACCATAATGTGAGATCTCATGGATAGAAGACCTACCTGGATTGTTGGAGGCTCATATCTAAGACCTGGAAACATCAATTTAAAGGGCTGAATGTCCTTTTTCCTCATTGGTAGGGATATCCTGTAAAGTTGGCTGAGGCATAATTGTAATGGTAGGCTGGGCCCCACCTCTTTGCTCATCTGCTTCAAAGTACCAAAATCCTGGTTTGCAGGATCTCTTAGAGGTTTTATGATTAATAAACTCAGAGAAAAAGCTGGGGTGCATATATAACAAATTTTGAACTTTTTCTTTACTATGGAATATAGACTGGAAGAAACTTTGTTTTTTTAATTTTAGGTAGTTTTTAAATTATTATTATACTTTAAGTTCTGGGGTACATGTGCAGATTGTGCAGGTTTGTTACATAGGTATACACATGCCTTGATGGTTTGCTGAATCTATCCCCCTTTCATCTACATTAGGTATTTCTCCTAATGTTATCCCTCCCCAATTCGACCCCACTGCTATCCCTCCCCTAGGCCACCCACCCCTCAACAAGACCCAGTGTGTGATGCTCCCCTCCCTGTGTCCATGTGTTCTCATTGTTCAACACCCACTTATGAGTGAGAACATGCTGTGTTTGGTTTTCTGTTCTTGTGTCAGTTTGCTGAGAATGATGGTTTCTGGATTCATCCATGCCCCTTGAAAGGACATGAACTCATCCTTTTTATGGCTGCATAGTATTCTATAGTATATATGTGTCACATTTTCCTTATCCACTCTATCTTTTATGAGCATTTGGGCTGATTCCAAGTCTGTGCTCTTTTAAACAGTGCTGCAATCAACATACATGTGCATGTGTCTTTATAATAGAATGTTTTATCATTCTTTGGGTGTATACCCAGTAATGGGATTGCTGTGCCAAATGGTATTTCTATTTCTAGATCCCTGAGGAATTGCCACACTGTCTTCTACAATGGCTGAACTAATTTACGCTACTGCCAACAGTGTAAATGCGTTCCTATTTCTCCACATCCTCTCCAGCATCTGTTATCTCCAGATTTTTTAATGATCCACATTCTAACTGGCCTGAAATGGTATCGCTGTGTGGTTTTGATTTGCATTTCTCTAATGACTAGTGATGATGAGCTTTTTTTCATATATTTGTTGGCTGCATAAATGTCTTTTTTTGAAAAGTGTCTGTTCATATCCTTTGCCCCTTTTTTTGATGGGGTTTTTTAATTTTAAATTTGTTTAAGTTCATTGTAGATTCTGGTTATTAGCCCTTTGTCAGATGGGTAGATTGCAAAAATTTTTTTCCCATTCTATTGGTTGCTGATTCACTCTAATTATAGTTTCTTTTGCTGTGCAGAAACTCTTAAGTTTAATTAGATCCCATTTGTCTATTTTGGCTTTTATTGCCATTGTTTTTGGTGTTTTAGCCATGAAGCCCTTGCCTATGCCTATGTCCTGAAGGGCATTGCCTAGGTTTTCTTCTAGGGTTTTTATGGTGTTAGGTCTTACATTTAAATCTTTAATTCATCTGGAGTTAATTTTTGTGTAAGGTGTAAGAAAGGGATCCAGTTTCATCTTTCTGCATGTGGCTAGCCAGTTTTCCCAACACCATTTATTAAATAGGGACTCCTTTCTCCATTGCTTGTTTTCGTCAGGTTTGTCAAAGATCAGATGGTTGTAGATGTGTGGCGTTACTTCTGAGGCCTCTTTCTTCTGCTTGATATATTCGGCTACTGAAGCTTGTGTATGATTCATGAAGTTATCGTGCTGTGTTTTTCAGTTCTGTCAAGTTGTTTATGTTCTTCTCTACCCTGCTTATTCTAGTTAGCATTTTGTCTATATCAGGGACATTTTGTCTCTTAATAGTTTCTAAAATGTTTATTCAGAGAGACAGTCTTTGACTTATTTTCAGTCTGAATCGGTACAAGAGATTCCAGAGAGAGGCAGGAATATAAAGAGTGTGGTCTATAGGCACATTTTAAGGCAAAATTGTATTTATTAAATTTAGGCAAAAAACCATTCCTAGCAATTACAAGTGTGCAAAAGGCGAAACATAAATACTGTCATCTAAAATGAGACTCATATGTGAAAAGATACACTGACATATAGATATATAATTTATTTCTTCACACAATTCTGTTATATAAGGGTCTTAAAATATTTCCACTTAAAAATAGTTTTAAGAATAAATTTTTTCATAAAAATTAGAATATATTCATGTGCATCAAACAAAAATAACTTTTTATATTTATTATTTAAATGTTAAATAATAGTTTGCTTCAGAGTTAGGTCTATTAATCAGATTCTTAACCATATTCATCCCTAATGATCTTGAACTGGCATTTTTATAACAAAGGTAGTTTGTAAAAATATACTTTCAAATGTATAACATTTTAAATCATTCACTAAAATTATTCTTCTAATTAATGTATTTATTTTAATTGACAGAAAAGTATATATAGTTATCATGTACTCCATAATGTTTTGAAATGTGTACATTCTGGAATGTCCTAATTGAGCTAACTAACACACGCATTACCTCACATACTTATTTTTTGTGGTGAGAACACATAAAGTCTACTCTCAGAGATTTTCAAGAATATAATGCATTGTTAATAACAACAGTAAGCATGTGTACAAGAGATCTCTTGAATTTATTAAATTATGTTTAAAATCTCCAGTCTGTGCTT
This sequence comes from Cacajao melanocephalus, assembly GCA_963573385.1. Lineage (NCBI taxonomy): Eukaryota > Metazoa > Chordata > Mammalia > Primates > Pitheciidae > Cacajao > Cacajao melanocephalus. Next base: position 13,370 of record CAUYLG010024622.1, on the reverse strand, counting down.
TGTATGAAGTTGGTAAAACCTTTATTTAGGTCTTTTCTTGAACTATATTTATTTTTAACTGAGAAAACGCTTTATCTACAAGTGTAAACCTGCTTAATAAGCAGACAGAAACTTCTAAGTGGAAGATATTCTCACTTCTATGTTTTCACACTGAAATGTGCAAATATTTCATCCCACATATTTTCATAGATACCATTTTATCCTATCTACTTGTGGCATTTATTTATGAAAAGACTTTTTAACCAAAACTTGTTAAATCAGTTGCTTCTATTGAAGTTTTTTGCAATGATTTGCTTCATTTAGATGCTGCAAAATTATAGACCAATTAATTTTATTACACTGAAATTGAAATTGTACATTTATATAAATAAAATTATGAACTCAATCAAAGATTATTACTACCCTCAAGATATGCCCAAGTACAATTAACAAAATTCAATAGTAAATTTAGTTTTTGTATACCACTTGAGCTCTCACTACTTATGATTTTTCTGTTTCTAACTTTCTTTTGAAGTAAAAATAAACTTTGAAATTCTCCTTTTTGCTATTTATATTTCAAAAATTACGGAGGCATTCTAAGAAATGTTTTCAAATGAAAACTTTCAACACCTTTGAAGTAACTTTAAGATGTACCACTATAATAGATTCAAAGCAAGTGCATAATGCTTCATGACTTACAAGGTAACTATTAAAAACCTCAAGCATTTCTAGAATCTGATTAATAATGGAGAGCAAAAAAATATATACTGCATTTTTGAATAGTTTTTCGCATTCAATAACAGCTTTATCACACAATTTTGTAGTTTAATTACTGTATTTGTATATATGTAAATATTGGTCAATTACTCTGTCAAATTACAGCTTTTTTCTTGAACAGTGCAGCTTGTTTGGAGGCATTATTTGTGATGTATGAATGCAACCATTTTCAGGTACATTTTGTTTCCAAACTATCTTAATTTGGTGAGAATATCATTTTTGCTATGACTGTGTTCTAACAAAATGCATATGTTGTGATGATCATTGCAGAAAAATTAAAATTTAACGGTTTGTTTTTAAATTGAATTCATACTGCTAGTCACAATAACATAAGACCTTTCACCTTTAAATTATTTTGATTTCATTAATTAATTGAAAAATCTGACCTCTTCTTAGAATTAACTGATTAGTTTAGCTGATTGGATTTTTTTAACTTTGCAAAATTCACCTCAAATTCAAAATGGAATTATTGCAGTAAGAGTTATGACTTCATTTTACATATTTGCAAAAAATTCAGAATAAAAATTGATTAATGTTGAATTAGAAAACATTCATTTAATATAAATAAAAACATAGAATAATGTGTAAATACACTTTTTGAAGCCTCAGGAAGTAAATTGTCAGCTTTGAAAAAGCCTTCTTAAATAACTACTAACTTTTCAAGAGATTGATATTACACAATCCTTTCTTATAGTTCTTACATAGTCAAAAATATTACTGTGGCCTCCTTGGCTGAGTGATAATTGTCAACATTTTGTGCAAGTTACATTTTTGTTAATATTATTTTAAATTATGTATATTTAAGATATACATGATGTTTGATATACATGGAGAAGCTTCAAAAAGTTCATAGAAAAAATCAAATTAATACATAAAAGCAAAACATATAAACTTTATTTCTCAACATATGCTGTATCAAGTTCAAGTCACTTTTGTAAGCAATAAGACCAGCCATTTAGTCCATTTCTGCAGAACTGAAGGTTCTGGGAATTTAACCAGATCAGTGCGGTCTTTTTATTTTATTTTTTTTTTTACGTTGTTAACTGAAAGAAATGAGTGACTTTTACAAATTTTTTTTTAAGATTGGGAAACAAAAGAATCAAACCAAAGCTGTAAGGTGGATGCCTCATTTCTCGCTGGAACTCTTGCAAAATTGCCCTTGTTTGATGAGAGGAATGAACTAGAATCTTGTGGTGGTCCGGAAGGACTCTGGTGAAGCTTTCCAGTAATTTTTTTCTATTAAGGTTTTGGCTAACTTTCTCAGAACACTCTCATAAGAAGCAGATGTTACTGTTCTTTGGCCCTCCATACAGTCAACAAGCATAATGCCTTGAGCATCCCCCAAAAACTTGTTGTTATGACCTTTGCTCTGGACTGGTCTGCTTTTGCTTTGACTGGACTTCTTTCATCGCTTCTGGCCACTCTTAGTAGCCATTGCTTGGATTGTGTCTTGTTTTCAGAATCATATCTATAAAGTCACGTTATGATTATTCAAAAAAATATTTTAGGATCTTGATCCCACTTTTTAAAAATTTGCATTGAAGCTCTGTTTTTGTTTGCAGCTGATCTAGTTTTGGCACCCATTGAGTGGAAACTTTGCTCAACTTACATTTTTCGGTAAGAATTGTGTAAGCTGAGCCAAAGAGATCTCGTTGGTGCTAGCTATTGATTGTGCTGTTAATCACTGGTCCTCTTCAATTAGGGCACAAATAAAATATTTTTTCTTATAAATCAATGTGGGTTGTCTGTCACTGCAGATTTTATCTTCAGCACCATCTCAGTCCTTCTTAAAACAAGTTACTCATTTGTAAACTGCTAGTTTACTTGGGGCATCGTCTCTGTAAACTTTTCATAAAACATCAGTGATTACACCATCCTTCCACCCAAGCTTCATCATAAATTTGATGTTTATTCTTGCTTCAATTTTAGCAGAATTCATGTTGCTCTGAAAGGGGCACTTTTCAAACTGATGTTTCTTAGTGCCTTCAGATATGGTATGACAAGTAAGTATGAGTTTACTTTGATGCAAAAGAAATGAAATTCATGGAGTTTTTTTCTTAATATGCATTTGCTATGAACTTTTAAAGATTATCATAAAAAATGATAACTATATTCAGGCAAATTAACATATCTTTCACTTCACACAGTTTACTTTGTGTTTCTGTGGTAAGAGCACCTAAACTCTAACCTTTCATTAAATTTTGAATATAAAATATAGGGGTAAGTGCAATTGCAATTTTGCCACTAAAAGTGCAAATTATCTTTGCACCAACTTAATATTAATTATAGTCTTCATGCTTACACAGTAGATCTCTAGGCTTATTCATCCTACATGGCTGCAACTTTATACTTTTTTACCTACATTTCCCCATTTGCCCCCACTCCGCACCCCTGGTAATGGCTATTCTGCAGTCTGTTTCTATGTATGTGACTTTTTAGAAGGTTCCACATATAGGTGACATCATAAAATACTTTTCTTTCTGTAGCTGCTTATTTCACTTAACATTATGCATCCCAGGTTTACCCATGTTGTTCCAAATGACATATTCTCCTTTTTTTTAAGGTTGAATATTTTTAAGGTTGAATATTTCATCCTATACCACAATTTCCTTATCCATTCAACTATTGACAGACACCTAGGTTATTTCCATATCTTGATTTTTGTTGAATAATGATGCAATAAACATGGGAACATGGAAATTCTACAAGGTTATAATTTTATTTCTTTTGAGTATACATTCCAAATAAGGATTGCTGGGTAACATGATAGTTCTATTTTTAATTTTCTGAGAATCATCCATACTGTTTTTGATAATGGCTATACCAATTTATATCCCCTGCAACAGTGGACAAGGATTGCCTTTTCTCCACATCCTTACCAACACTTTTCTCTTATCTTTTTGAAGACAATCATCCTAACTGGTTACATAGTGATAGCTAATTATGGTTTTGATTTGTTTTCCATGATGATTAGCAACTTGTTAATATATCTGATGACTACTTGTATGTCTTCTTTGGGAAAATGTCTATTCAGGTATTTTGCCCAATTTTAATCATTTAATTTTATTTATGTATTTAGGTTACTGAGTTGTATGAGTTTTCTATGTATTTTGGAAATCGACTTCTTATCAAATATTTGGTTTGCAAACATTTTTTCCCAATCAATAGGTTGCCTTTTCATGTTGCTGATTGTTTCATTTGCTGTGCAGAAACTTTTAGTTTAATATAGTCCTATTTGTTTATTTTACCTTTTATTTGAATATTTTTACAATATTCTTGATTAATAGAAATTCAGTTAATAAATTCAGTATTAATTTTTTTGGTTAACCCAAGGTTTTGCAGTTTCTAGTTTGTTGATGTAAAACCAGTTTTAACAAAATAGAAAGCATTACCAAACAGTCAAATAAACAAACTATTTTGGTTTTACCACTTTATACAATAAATTGCAAAATAAATTGCAATAAATTGCAAAATCCCAATAGTTGCCTTGCAATAAAGTGCAAAACCCCAGTAGTAAGGTATTCAGAACATCCCCTTTTCTAAGGCAGCGATTCTCATCCTGTTGCTTGCATTTGTTTCACTTAGACCTAACCTATTATTTTCCATCATTTTTCATTCTTTCAAAGACTGGAAGCCTGGGAATCTGGGATCTGACAGATTTCCACTATAAGAATGGTACTACTGCTTTTTATACCAAGTGGCCACCTGCCACAGGCTAGAGTACTTTTCTCACCACCAAAGAAGATTATAAATCGCTGGTTATCTCACCCCAGACCTATTCAAGCACACTTTATTTTATCTGTGTGTCCACTGAATTCTGCCCTTTAAAGTAAGATGTTAATTAAAATCTGTCTAGAAAGGGTCAAAAAAAGACAGGTGAGCCCTTGTTATCTTTCAGGTTTTGCCACATGTTCAAGTATGAAAGTTGTTCTTTGCACATGCATCTCAACAACAATACTAGAAAAGAAACTTGTACAAGCTAGCAGAAAAATATAAGGAGTTATGCTAAGCACAGCCAGGCTTATTTTAATGCAACTATTAATTTATTTATTTTAAAATTACTTTTACTTTTTGTAGAGACTGAGTTTTCCCATGTTGTCCAGGCTCATCTCAAATTCCTGGGCTTAAGTGATCCCCCTGCCTTGACCTCCCAAAGTGCTAGAATTATAGGCATAAGCCACTGCTCCCAGCCACAAGCATTAATAATAATACATTAAAATATAAAATTCTGGCGCAAACCTAAAGTAGATGTGGTTCTGAGACAACAGGCCAAACTCAGACATATGTAACACCAGCTGTAGGATAAAATGAGAATGGGCATTTTAATTTAAAAAGGAAAAAAATGTACAAATGCAAAATTGTGGGCCCAGGTGACTGGAAGTATGTAAATAACCAAGTTGAAAAGAGTAGTAATTTATTTTTTAAACAAAACTAATAGAGAAGAGCCTTTAGTTAAGATCATTGTTACCTCAGAATCTCCTAAGATCTCAGCTGCTCTCTCAGCCCCATAAATTATCCCAGTCAAGGAGGCAGAACTATTTGACCAGACATTTGCTGAGTTTGCATAGATCTTCTTGCAGATTCAGTCTAAAACCTTGATTTGATAACTTTGATATCTTCAGTCATAGAGTCTGGCCACATTCATTTTTTTTTAAAGCAAAATGAACATGTTAACATGTACAGACATTGCTTTAGGCTCAAAGTCTTTATTCAGAAATATAGAAAGAAGTTAATGAAATAGCATGAAGTAGATTTATGGGATGAAATAAAGTCAGGATTGTGTGCAGCTATAGAAATGTGAAGTGGGTAGAAGTCAGAATTTCTGAAAAGAGGCATAATAAAAGAGTCTGGGAAAAAAGCATCTGGCATTGGAAGGTAAATCACTATCCAGCATCATGCAATAAATGCAATCAAATGAGAAATGTTATTTTTATTTGATTTAACGAGGATATTTGTGCTGCACTCCATGGGTGCAATGATGTGAGGAGAATACAGAAGATTCACTCAGTAGTAGCAATTTCAGCTCTGCATAGACAGATGTGTTCCAGCCTGTTTATCACTGTGACTTTCTTCAGCTATTTTAGAGAATAATTTACACTGGTCTGTGGAATGATTAGCCTGCCCAAGATAACTTATATTAAAGGGTTTTTTTCCCCCGGCTTAGACAGAGAAAATGCATATGTATTAAATTATATAAATGTGGTGTTCAGAGGTGCAGCCAAATTCTGTTATCTGAGGAGAGTGGGATGGAGGACTGGGGGTGGTGAGTCTGGGGTGGAGCCTTCCCATTTATTGGTGAGTTAACTGGAAAGGGAACACCCCATATTTACTTTCTCTATTTGTCACACTTGTCTCAGTCTTGCTTCACACTGTGACCACTAATGTCTTCCAATAACAGTGCTAATAACTGTAATGTCAACATATCATCTTTAAGGATGATGAAGTGGCTGTGAAAGTGAAGAAAGTATTCAGAGAGAGCAATTGTATCAGCTGCCTACTGCTCACCTACCCTCACCTACCCTTCTGGGTGTGTTCAGAACATTAAGGGAAAGACAGAGACAGAGAAAGAGAGGAATGCTTCTTATGTCCATCACACCTGACTATATTATTTCTGAAAATGTAGATTGAAAATTATGCTTGAGCTGATAATTATCCCTCAGGTCTTTTGCTGCTGAATGGAAAATATTTCTCACTGCCATTATTTCACAGATGAGCCATCTGAAATTTTTTAGCATCAATAGCAAGGAGTCCATTTTGATAGATACTTGGATACATGACAGATAGATGATAGATAGATAGATAGATAGATAGATAGATAGATGATAGATAGATTAGACAGACAGATGGATGACGCCTGTATGTAAGTGCAGGTATTTACATTTTAAGTATATTATGACTGCTCCAGTTTGTGTTCTTGTGTACCAGATAGACAAATATCCTAGAAAATGCTTTTGTGCTAACCTGCCCTGTGTTAGCCAGACTCCATTTTGCTGAGAGCTAAATAGACCTCCATCTTGACCTCCGCCTCACCCCTCCTGCCACTCCTCCCTTAAGTGCATACCTGGGTCTTGCTACAGTGCTGGGTCATGCTGTACTTAGAACTATAAATACACATAACCTTTGTAACCATAGACTGCTTGGCAAACCCACTTGCCATTGTGAATGCCCCCCCTTGATTGATTATATGACAAGTACCGAATACCTCCCCTGGTAACCAGCAATCATGGGAACCGCTTGTGTATACTCTCCTTAAAAATCAACAATCATGAGAACCTCCTGCCTCCTAGTTACCAGCCTCCTTATTTAACTTGCTTGTTCTGCTTCTGTAAACTCTGCTCCAACTAGGCTCCCCCTCCCCTACCTAAATCAAGGTATAAAAGATAGCCAAGCCCTTTCCTCCGGTCTGAAGAATTTTGAGCTTTAGCCATCTCTAGGTCATTGGCTAAAAATAAAGGTCTCACAATTGTCATTGGAAACTTGGAATTCCTCTTGTTTTAATGTAGAAGCAATTTAGTTGTCTATTCTCTGCTTCATTCATAGCCTACTTTGCATGTTCAAAAATTCACTTAGAACTTCTAATAAATAAAATCCCTACCTACTATGAAATGCATCTATTAGAAAATCAGAATAAAACTATCTGAAATATGTTTTATAAAAACATATTTGACTGTTTTACTGCCTGTCTTTGTCAATAGAAAGAAGTAGCATCAAGATTTAATTTTCTCCTATTTTAGATTATGTCAGCATATCCTATTAAATTATAAATAGATGTGTCCTCCATATTCATTCTTGGAAAATCTCATGCACATATGTATGTGTTTAATTTTTTCAAACCAAACAAGATCTTATTTTTCTTTGTCAGTAAGATTTGTGAATACTGTTTTTTAGAAATGAGCTTTCTCTGTTTATATACACATGACAGATTTCAAGCATATTTAACAGGAAAAGAGCTCATAACATTAAGATACGTAATTTATAATTATTATAGTTTTATTAATGTGATCTGGTATTCCTATCAAAAATCAAATGAAATGATTGCTCATGAGACACATACAATTCTATATGTATTGCATAAATCTTAAGGAGTGCAAGTAAAGGGGTGGTGAGTTTAGAGTGAAAAGAAATAAAGAAAAAATAGGGAAGAGAGGACAGATAAATGACTATGTTCTTTTTATTATTCAAGAAAACTTGCTCAATGAATAAGAATTTGAAGCTTATAAGGTTTAAGAAAAAGAAAGATGAATAGGGAAAAAAAAACACTCCAATCTGAATTGTAGCTTAGGGAAAGCCTCAGAGATGCTAATAAGATGAACAGTTGTAAGGCAATAGAGCAGCTTTTTTTTGGAAGAGACGAGCACAACTTACCTGTACCATGACTTAATGTGATGTGTTTTGATGAGAAAGTTTGAAAGAAAATATGAAATCTGTTGCCTTGAGATTCCTATCATTTTATCACATAATAAGATGTATATAGAGGAAAAGTTGGTTAAAAAAACCTAAAGGTTAAGAAAAAATTATAGGTAAATAATCTTTTATAACTAACCTCATGCAGCATCAGTTACTCCAATGTTTATGGCTTCTTCACATTTTTTTTTCAAGTAACAGAAATTTGCAAGTGGATTTTCTAGTTTATTAATTAACTAGATCAACAGCTCACAAAGAATAGGAACTGTGTTTTTTGGAAGAGTGTTTAAAAAGTATCTCATAAAAATATGTGGAATTAATAATAAATTGGTGTTTTACAATAAAACATTAGACAAAGCTGGAAAATTATTTTAAAATTTAATTTTCATATTTAAAATTGTATTTGAAAAATATAGCTCATCATATCTAGGTAGGGTCAGATAATATACAAAGGCCTCCACAAAATAGGTCAAACACAAAACAAAGCTAACTGGTTACCAAAGGAGAGAATTAACGCCACACACACACACACACACACACCACCACCACCACCACCACCATCACCACCATTACCCGCATATTGTTTGTTACCTAGTAAAGAAGCAACAAAAAGGAGCAATAATATCCAATTGACTTGGAATCACTAACCAAACATTTCTGATGACAGCAAAACCTATACATTGAGAACATTTCTTTCAGATGCTCTTGGGTCTGCATATCTGTGACATAGTACAACCCCATATTTGAATAGTTATTACTTCCAGTTTAATCTGCTTAGGTCTGTCATGATGTTTCAGTTAGTTCAACCAAAAATTAATTAGCTATCAATCTAGAATCCTTAACTAAAGGAGAAAAGAATCTGATTAGGTTATCATTTAAATAAGCTAGTTTAAAAATAGCCCTCAGTATTCAAGGAAATCATCAGTACTATAATATTAACTCAATCTAAAATTGAAAACAAAACGTTTTTTAAGTATCAATAAGCCAGCCAGGCATAGTGGCTCACATCCATAATCCCAGGGCTTTGGGAAGTTAAGGTGGGAGGATTATTTGAGGCCAGGAGTTTAAGGCCAGCCCAAACAACACAGGGAGACCCTGTCTCTACAAAAAATAGAAATAAACAATTATCTGGGTGTGGTGGTGTGTGCAGGTTGTCCCAGCTACTTGAGAGATTGAGGCAAAAGGATCACTTAAAACTAGAGTTTTGACGCCGTAGCAAGCAATGGTTTTCCGTTGCACTCCAGTTGAGCAATACAGCAAGACCCTATCTCTAAAAAAATTTTTTTTAATTAAAAAGCCTTTTATTTTTACTTTCCAAAGTCATTTTACATATTTGGAAATTTATAATATCTGACAATCAGCTATAAATCTTATAAAAACATTTATTAATTAATTAGTTTACTAATATATATTAATGGATATTTTATATTTCATTTGTATTTTCAAGATAAGGCCTGATGTATGAAAAAGCAATACTATATTTTCGGCATATCACATACTATATTTTAAGTATATAAAATAACAAAAGAGCTGTGATTTTGATAGTAAATAGCAGGAAATTTAAAGAAACAACATTGGACATGGGAGTCTTTTCTATAAGCAATAATAAAAAGTTTATGTAGAGCATATCAACATTTACTGATTAAAGTAAAAGAATTGGAAACAATAAATACAGATTAGAATTTTAGGAGTAATTACAATATGAATGTTTTGGGAATTAGATAGAAATATAAAATGTGTCAAAGAGAAAGAATTACTAAAATAAAGCATTAGGTAATAATAGAAGAATAGTCTCAAAGAAGGCCAAGTGGAAAAACAATAAGGGTTAAGAAAGTAAAAAAAAAAGGTAAGTCAAGAACATTTATGTACATACATGCCAACAAATATGAGTGCCTTGAAGTGAGAAAAGATTATGAAACAGTCTTTAATTTAAAAAAGGGAGGAAACATCACCTATATAATATTCTTGCCAAAGACATTTAATCTGTTCAAAATCATGAAAAACTAATGAAATATAAACTAAGAGACTTTTGAAAAACAAATAAAATTTATCTAAACTCTTCAAAGATGTCATTCAATGTTATTAAAAAGAAGATGGAGACAATGTTCTAGATTAGAGAAAATTAAAGAGGCAAAACAACTCAATTTTACCTATATAATATGATTATCTCATGGATCCAAGAGAACAAAGATCACGAATGCATTTGAGAAAACTGTAGAAATTTAAATAGGGACAGACTATTAGATAATAATATTATGACAATAGTAAATATTTTGGCAACTACAATGGAATAGAAAAAAGATACCCTGAGTGTAATAATTTTATTAAGGTTTTGTAGGAGAATGTACTTCATTTTAGGAAATATATGCTATTTTTTTAACAGTTTGTGTTATGTGCCACTAACTTTTAAATAGGTCCATAAAGCCCTATGTAAATCAATCTATCCATCAATTTATCCACCTATCATCATTCATCTATGCATTAGTCTAGACAGTGTGACTATATGTCTATTGTTTCTCTATCATCTACCTATATCTATCTATCTATCTATCTATCATCTATCTATCTATCTATCTATCATCTAGCTATAGAGTTATCACTTTCCATATATTCAGACAGAAATAAAGTGAATGTGGCAAAATATTAATTGGTCAATCTAAGTAAAGAATGTATGGGTGTTTACTGAAACATTCTTTGAAATTTTCTGTACATTTGAAAAGTAAAAATCTGGGGGAAAAAGGGGAATAAAACACAACTGAAAGAAGAGTTAATTAAAAACAGAAAATAGCAACAAAAAAGAATAATTAGAATCACTTAAGATGAATTTGAAGAAGGCGTTAGTTTACTACTTAAGAAGCCAAAACCAAATACAGTTCTTTAAAGAGTTGATATTGTCCCTCAGTTTTTCACACACAGCTCCTCTCCTAGAGTTATAAAATCTTTATTTCTTCCTATAGAGGTAGGCATTGCTCTCAGAACAGCCAAATCAGTCAGCTTAATTATTCAATTCTGCATCCCTTTCATGGAGCATGTAACACCTCCCTTCATTGACGCATTTCTAATTTTAAAACTCTTGAATATTAGAATTCTGTATGATCTTATTGACTGTTCCTTGACTAATCTCAAATTTGTTCAGAGACTAAAGTAAAACTATAAGAGAGCTTACAAGGTTTTGACAATACTCATTAGAAAACAGAAGATGGGTATTTTTGTACACTTGTTTTCTCTTTGTTTCGCTGGAAATATCATTCTTTTAATTGATGAAATTAACTCTTCAGTTATCTTTTCCTGTCTATAGTGCTAATGAATGGGTAAAATATCTTTGGTGAACACTGAGGTCCATATATGAAAGAGGGATAATGGCAATAAAGGTGAAGAAAACAGGAGAAATATATTACTCAAGACAAAGCTTAATATACATTTACTAAGTAAAAAGCAAAATATTAAATTTTCCTTAGCTCCACGTTAACTATTAATAGTAGTTCTGCCATTAAGATATTATTTTAGGTATCCTTAAGTCAACTGGGTACCTCTTCCCACTCCTGATTAAAACGAACCTTTCAGGGGAAATAAATGTTCAGTGGCAGATCCTAGTCTTCAGAATAATCATAATTTTACTTAGTAAGTTTACTGATGAACACTGGAAAAGAATATTTTCCTACTGCCCTAGTTAGCTTGGGATCTGCCCAAATTCTATGTGCTCAATAATGCTTTCTGTCTTTCCATATTTATTAAAAATTGTGGTTCATATGAGGAATGTATAAGGTGGCAGGCTATCACTATTGTTTTGGGGATTCTTTTCTATTTTCATAAAAAACATCAAAGTCCCTAAACTCCTACATATATCTTCAGTAAATGGATACTCATGAAAGGTAGATCTCTTTGTGAATGCAAAAACAGCTTTTTCTGAACTTCAAGTACTACAATGCTCTCAAGGGACACCGATTATTTTTGTACAGTCAGTAATTTACAGAGCATCCTAATTTGATCTTTCAAATCTAAATTTTAAGTAGTCCTGGACACTGGAGGTAAGAGCGTTTTGTCACAGGGAGTGACTCATATTATAAGCAAGGTTGACTTGCTCAATTTTAACATTAAGAGGACAGAGCAGTTCTAAGACAGCAATATTTATTTATATTAGCCCCCAAGTGGAAACAACCAAAATGTTCATCAAGAGATGAATGGATAAGCAAAATGTGATGTAACCATACAATGGCATGTTATTCAGCAATAAAAATAAATGAAATACTTATAGTAATAAAACGTAGGCAAACCTTAAAAAACATGCTAATTTATAGGAGCCAGTCACGAAAGATCATAATTGTATGATTTCATTTATATTAAATGTCCAGAATAGGCAAATCTACAGTGACAGAAAGTAAATTGATGTTTACCTGACTAAGGCTGGTGGGAAATGGGGAGTGGCTGATGATGGTTACAGGATTTCCTTACGGGTTAATGGAAATGTTCATTATCGTGACAGTTGCACAACTTTGTTAACACATTAAGAACCAGCGAATTATACATTTAAAGTGGGTGATTGTATGGCAGGTGAATTATATTGTAATAGAGCTGTTTAAAAAAAAAAGAACTTAGTTAAAGGTAATTGTATATCAAAACTTTTACCTGACATTGTGTAAATTCAGAGAAAATGAACGACCAGGATAAATCTAAGTAAACGATTGTTAGGTAAAGTATGACTGTACTATGAAAAATGCTTGCCATGATGGATATTTGAGAAATTTCTTTTTGAGTTACTATATGTAAGCAATGGTCCAATACATATTTAATCTCTCAAATAAACCACACTAAGGAAAGGGTCCTATAATATGTGGCAATCATCATATTTCTGTTATAGTTAATCAGCTTTCTGACAGTCTGCGGGAATTAAATGTTGCAAAGCTGTAATACATTATCAGCAATCCCTCATAGCTCAGTCTTATATTAGCACCTCACTTTCTCCCCTTTAAAAGTCATTTTTATTATCAACACAATTCCTTCCTTGTGACATAGATTTTTTCTTTTTTGTTACTTTTCTGATTATTATTTTTTTTTTTATTTTTTGAAAGTAAGGAAAAGAGAGGAAAGAAAGTGAGAGTGAAAGAAAGAAAAAAAAGAATGTACGAGAGAAAGAAAGAGGAAGAAAAAGAGGGAGAGAGAACAGGATTCTTGTTCTACTGCCCAGGCTAGAATGCAGTCTAAAAATGGGT